>VUQH01031098.1:0-57250 GCA_015106775.1 Etroplus canarensis | reverse complement strand
GCATACCTCCACCTCTCCAGGCTCTCTTGCACCTCCTCCCTACTCTCACTACAGATCACAATGTCATCTGCAAACATCATAGTCCACGGAGACTCCTGCCTGTTTCCTTCTGTCATAAAGCACCCCTGACACTCGTCTCTACCCACTCCACCCTGCCTGCACTCTCTTCTTCACCTCTCTTGTGCTCTGTCCATTGCTTTGGATGGTTGATCCCAAGTATTTAAACTCATCCACCTTCGCCACCTCTACTCCTTGCATCCTCACCGTTCCACCTGCCTCCCTCTCATTTACACACATGTACTCTGTCTTGTTTCTACTGACTTTCATTCCTCTTCTCTCCAGTGCATACCTCCACCTCTCCAGGCTCACTTCCACCTCCTCCCTAAAAAAAAGTTTCTATGTTTGGTCATAATCGGCTGCAGAGTCTCTTTTACAAAAAAGGAATTGCAGTTAAGTTCAGATGTGAGAACTAGTCAGTTGCATTTGTAGGCTATTTATCACTGGCAACATTCAATCAATAAAAATCATTTAACTTTGATCTGGTGACATCTCTTTTTTAGGCTGTGGGAGTGGGTCAGCACTGAATGCACTGAGAAACCTGTTGTGTTAAAAGTTTCAGAGCTCTAAAGCAGAGCGGTCATGCTAGAAAAACAGAAGCTTTGAGCACACACTGAGCAGTAAAATAAATACATTAACTCAAATTAATACTTTTATTTTATGGCTTGGTGCACTCTTATTAATCATGGAGTCCATGATTTTCTGCAGCATTGCTCTCGTCTTATTTACAACAACAGTGTTGCATTTTATCTTTTTAATTTTTGACGCCTTTTATGATCTTTATCACCCATTCATCTGATAATGTCGCTGATTTGAAGAAGTTCAATTGATCCATTTTGTGCAAAAAAGTGTCACATCGCTTTTGTGATACCCAGTATCTCTGACTGAGGCTTTAGATTTTGTTTTTTTTGTTTAGTTTTTAAATGATGACCTTCCACCTTTACTTTGAAGGAAGCTTTGGGTGGGGAATCTTCAAAAATCATACAGCTGCTGTGTACTAGATAGATAATTGGTTGCATAACGCAACAAGGATACTATAAGCTAAACAAGCTAAATAAACAGTACCACTGCTTAGGTTTTACAGCTAACACAGGACTTTTAGAGGACTCTAGAGCAGTGCAGCTCCTCTGCATGATAAAGGGGAATTGACTAGATAAGATTCTGATGCTAATGATCTTTGACTTAAGTAAATATGCCACAATGTGAGCTACAGACTAAAAAGCTTAGACTATGATATAGCACACTAAATTTTATTACTGATTCATTAGAGTTTAACTGTTACCATCCACAGTACCCACCAGCACCTTTGCTTCCTCCTCAGTTTCAACCTGCTATTCAAGCCACAGCACACAGGAAATAATCAATACAGCAACTCACTGCACACCATCAAAATGATTAAATCAAATTAGAAAGATGTGCATTTATATGGATAAGTATCTCCCCAGAACAGAGTATGATAGAAACCTACCTCCTCTTCTGCCTCCACATTCTCCTCTTCCTCTTCTACAATTTCATTTTGCTTTAATTGTAAAGTGAACATATTTGGTTCAAATTTATGCTACTGTGTCCAATTGCTACAGTCCAACAAGCAATCCAACAATACTAAAAACAAAAACAGTTTTGTTTTTTTTAAAAAAAAAGGTTCACTACAGTTACAGTAGATATGATACTGCATGCAAAAAATGTACTAAAGTTTGAAAGCAGCAGGGAGGTCACAGCCTGGACAGAAGGTATTGATTTTCATTGCTGTAGCTACAGTATAGATATGGAGGACATGACTAAATCAGGTCTCCGTATTTTAGGCAGCACAGGGCTAAGTCTCTGTACCACTGGCCTAAAGCTACTGTTACTGACAGCATTCACATTAGACCCTAAGCATACATACCTGAATGTAACAGAACATTTATAGCATAAACAAATACCACTATAGAACCATTAAAATCAGTCCTAATAGAATAATACCTGCCATCTACTTCAAATGATCTAAACTACCACTGCTGTACATACCTGTGCTTCCTCTACTGCAATCTGACATGAGAAAAAAATACAACTGCTGTATAACCAACTTTACAGTTTCTACTCATCGACGACTGAATGTTGTTTTTTCTATCAAGATGTTAACGGCACCAGATACCATCATGCTTCAAGTATGATGCCCTAGCATGCTAAAGCCGGTTGTCTTTACATCCATCACCTTTAGACTCACCTGTTTGGCACCCATGGACTCAAACATCTTTTCCAGTTGGATTCTTAACTGCTGAACATTATTCATTAGGACACAGGGCTACAAGAGAACAAAGAGAGAGAAAGTTAAGAGTGCAAAAAAATGCCACAGTGCTTCCTTAGTTTGTAAAATTGCATGTGGTGCAGTAGCATAATTAATACCAAATGAAAAACAAGGGACGCAACTTACAATCTTCTCCTTGTCTATATAAGAAGAGAAACTCTTGGTCAGAATGGCACTGTACTGCAGAAGAACTTTGGCAATTGTCTGCAAAAATGAGAAGGAATAAAGACATGTGAACTGCATGTAGAAAAAAAAAATAGTAGTTTAAAAATCAAATTACTTGTAATAAAACTCTTCTGTGTTTAGAGAGAGAATAATAAGATACTTTTGGGATTTTGTTCAAAGAATCACTTTGCCCATTAATATAAATAATCCAAAATGTTCCTTAATGCATTCTCTAGCACAGAGAAAAACAAGTTCTAAAACATAAAACTTTGCTCAGTTTCCTTTATTTCCCCCAGGGGGGAAATATTATGTCTAATTCAGCAATTTTGTTTAATAGGGCAGTATAAAATTCCTTTTACAAAAAGTGTGAATGTGCCTCAAGATGATGATGTAGCGGTTTAGTATTTTTTTCTCATATATGGTGGTGTTTTTAAGAAACTTTGGAAGTAAAAGGCAAGTGATGTCATTGTTACTTCTAGGAATATTACACCTAAATGCACACTGTATTAAGAAAACCATACTTGGAGCTGGTTTTACTTTACATTTCATCGTCTGGGGCAGCAGATTACCTTGGAAAAGCGGCGACTGTACTGAGCCATGACACTAGGATCGGGACATTCTAGTTTCTTGATGATCTCAAAGCTCTGGTTGAGCTGTGTGAATATGTCCACCACGGAGCAGGAGAACAGAGCATGCTCAGATGTCTGCTGGAACTGAGATGAGTGCATAAAAAATACTTGTTATCAACACTCATAGTAGATAAAAATCACAACTATGAACATTCTGTTAATAATTGTTAAAAATATCAATGTGTGTGCGTGCACCTGTAAACAGAAAAGAGCATTTATTCAATTTAATATTATTTCAATTACATTCACACTGCTAGAGATCCACTATATGGACAAAAGTACTGGGCCACCTACACATCTAACCTACAGGAGCTTTAATGACATTCCAATCTAAATGCAAAGGCATTAATACGGAGTTTGTCTTCCCTGCCCTGCGAGTATAACATCTTCCAACCTTCAAGGAATCCTTTTTACAATATTTGGAGTATGTCTGTGGGAGCTTTTGCCCATTCATCCAGAAGAGCATTTGTGAGGTCAGACACTGATGCTGGACAAGAGGGCCTGACTGGCAATCTCTGGTCCAGTTCATCACAAAGGTGTTCAGTGGGGTTGAGGTCAGGCTTCTGTGTGGGTCAATCAAGTTCTTCCACACCAAAATCATGGACCTTTTTATGGACCTTGTTTTGTGCACTGGGGCATGGTCATGCGCGTTCCCCAAGCACTTCCCACAAAGTTGGAAGCATAGAATTGTCCAAAATGTCTCGGTAAGGTGAAGCATTAAGATTTCCCTTTAGTGGAACTAAGGGACCCAGGCCAACCCCATAGCTCTATTCCTCCTCCACCAAAGTTTATAGTTTGCACAGTAGAGTTAGACAGGTAACATTCTGTCATTCCTCAAACCCAGACTCATCCATCAGACTGCCAGCTAGAGTGATTCAACACTCAACAGGACACATTTTCTCTAATCCAGAGTACAGTGGTGGTGTGCTCTTCACCACTCCATTCAACATTTGCAACTGCGCTTGCTGATATAAAGGTTGCATGCAGCTGCTCAGCCATAGAAACCTATGTCACGAAGCTCCCTGCACACAATTTTTGTGCTGATGTTAATGCCAGGGAGGTTTGGACTTCTGTAGTTACTGTCTGAGCCAGCAGAATGCTTGCGACTTTTAAGCACTACGCACCTCAGCACTTGGCAACCCTGCTCTATAACTTTATGTGGTCTGATACTTTGTGGCTAAGTTGCTGTGGTTTCTAAATGCTTCCACTTTGCAATAATATCACTTACAGTTGCAAGTGGACTATCTTGGGGGAGGATACTTCAGCAACATACTTGTTGCAACAATGGCATGCTATTACAGTACCAAACTCAATTTCAGTGGGCTCTTTAGAAGGACCCACTCTTTCATAAATGTTTGTGAAGGCAGACTGTGTAGCTAGCTTGATTTTATACACCTGTGGAACTAAAGAAACACCCAAATTCAGTGATTAGTGACCTAATACTTTTGTCCATATTGTGTATCAACATGTCAAAGGGCAAATTAACAATTTTCTTACTCCGTCCTTTTTGTCTCTCTCCAGGGCTCCATGCATAAATTCCATTGATACGTCCTCATTTTCATCTAACCACTGTAGCACAAACTGTACAAACCATCTAAAAATGAGAAATAAAGATTATCCATTTTTATAACAATGCTTCTTATTAATATAGTTTTGATGGATTATCAAAGTTAAAATGATAAGTAACATTTGTCTTTTCTGGTGCCTGTCAGTGAACAAGGTAAATGCACTTACGATGGGTAGTCGGGAACAACACTCTTAAAGATTGGCAGCTCCTTGACATATTCATTGTAGAGCCACTTGACTTTGAAGTGCAAGTTCATGTAGTCTGTACTCTTACATAGTCTGTGCTTCTCGTGCTCTGCAGGTACAAAAGCATAAACAGCTGTGAGGTCTGTGAACCCCCAAGATTTGAGGATTAAACCCAAGGGCCCTGTTTTAGCTAAAGCTAATGTGAAGTTTTAGAGTCAGACAAATCAAAGTTAATGTTTCTGTACTAAATTCTCTGTTTTTGTGAATTTCCATTTTTTTCCCATTTCCAGTTTTTTCTGGAAAAAACTAAAGGGAAGTTTGGTCAAACATAGTATAGATGGAGCTAGCATTAAACTAACAAATAGTGGTCATGTTGTACATATGGAAATGTGGGGACTGTGTCCATAAATCTATCCATTAACCCTAACATGAACTCCTTGCTAAAATTACAGTGTATCTGGTTATCCCAAACTCAAATTCTAACTATAAAGTTGTGGAATAATTCTGCATATCCTCTTGTTAAACACAGAAAAATAGGACTAATCCGAGCTTTCCAGCTTTCTTTGGGCAACATGTCCTCTGACGATCTAATGCCCGACAAAGACGGAAGAACACACACACTAATCCCATTTTATGTATTCATTCACCGAAGAATGTGGTTTGGTTAAAGTTACAGCTACTCTTTGATATTCTAAGAGTCTTTGCTTTATTCAGTCTAAGTACTTTAACAAGATCATGTATTAAAGTCAAACAGTGACTTTACCTGCTTGAACTGCAGCTACACTGATATGAGGCAATAACACAACTATAGAGAATGGGAACATTTCTTTGCATAAGAAATACTGATTAGTTCAAGAATGACCAGATACCGGTTCATTTCTACTGACCTGCTTAAAATCACACCACTTTTAAATTGTAAGCTCTCAATGGTTTTGCTTCTGCAGCAAATTCTCTATCTGTGAACACATGTTCAAGCACTTTTAAGATTAATTCTATAAATGAAGGGAACTCCATTTATGTGTTTTGCTGCATTTTGTGAACCAGATATTTCACACTACTCTCTATAGGGGATTCATTTTGGGGACAAGGGCTAAAATAAAAGCTGGCTGCCTCCAAAGACCAGTAGTGCTGTAGAGTACGGTACAACAGAGAAAAGGCGCAGCAAGGCTCCAGGGACACATAAGCAGCTTTCAACCGCAGCACAGTTATTATATTCCCTCCAATTTCTTCAGTTCCATTGTGTCACTGCTACCCCAGTATTTCCTCTCCCCTTCTGGTCATTTTCAGTTTCCAGACCTCCTTTTCTTACACTCTGACCCTCCAGCTTTTTCCTTCTCTTCTAGGAGACAAAATATACAGTACCTGCACACTCTAACCCAGCAGAATAATCCTATAAAGAGACCAGAATGTGGCAAGTGGAACAGGAGATATGACACCAAGACCTACCTTCCATAGCATACTTCATGTCTTGAGCAAATAATGTCCACATGACCTCTGCTGACACCTTTCCTACATTCAGTTCTTGAGGGAACCTGAGAGAAATGGGAAAGTGTGACAAGGTGAATCCGACTGGGTTCTGGGACCTTACCAACATAAACCACAAATAGATGAACTTAATTAAGGACCCATACAAGTGTCCTTGACACCCGGAAAAAGTACTAAGTAAAACACTGGCCAAACTACTTAAGATGAGGCAGAAACAAATAACAGCGGAAACCTGCTCTATATTTAGTGGTTGGGATATTTTCTGCTACTTTAAAAGGGTAAAGATAGATGGAGTGAGATTACTGACTGGTTGAGTACAGGTGTGTAGGCGTTTCTGTCTTCTTCAATTATGGAGACAATAAGCATGATGAGTTTGGGCCAGAAGTCCAAGTTCTTGATGCTTGGACCCTGCTCCTCCAGAGGCAGCTCTTCCTTGTTCTTATCATTAGGAAAAAAAAGAACTTACACACACAGTACACACAGTTGTTGCTACAAAGGTCCAGTGTTGCACATTGGATTCTATAGTTTTATGTGACTCACGGTGTCCACAGGTTGGTACTGTCTGCTGTACAGCTCGTGGCAGTTATTAAAAATGTAGTCGTATGTAGAGTTGAGACAGGCTTTGACACAATCCCTCACAACCTGACTGGCTCTGGGTGGAGACTGTAACTCTTGGACCTGGACACAAGATGACAGTCAGTGAATGACTGCAAACAATCAGGGACATTTCATCAACTTGCCAATATCTGGCAAGGAGGACACTGTAAATAAACACATTAAAAATACCAAGTCAACAAACTGATGAGCAGATACTGCAAAAAGGGACAGAATATGTAACATGTCAAATGCTGCTAGCTACCTTCATCCTGAAGAAGGTGATGCTGGTTAAGAGGTCCACAGTAGATTTCAAATCCTGCAGGCGATCCTTGCTGCTGGCAGGAAAGTGATTCTAACGAGCAAAAATGAGTTTAATTTATAATTTAATATAATTATGACTGACATATGCTAACACAGCATTCAGGCTTTATGCTTTTCACAGCTCAAAACAGTTTGTACAGTTTGTACTTGTGATGTGGCACAAAATTATTTTTTACAGGCAAGGAAAATTCATTAATTTACTATATTATTTATAAAAACACATATACACACACTCACAGGCCACTTTATTAGGTGTACCTCTTCAACTGTCAATAATGTGCAAATATCTAGCCAGCCAGTCACATGGAAGCAGCTCAAAGCATTTAGGCATGTAGACATGGTTAAGATGACCTGGTGAAGTTCAAACTGAGCACCAAACTGAGCAAGGAAAGGTGATTTACGTGACTTTGAAAGTGGCATGGCTGCTGGCACCCGACAGTATTTCAGAAACTGTTGATCTACTCAGATTTTCCTGCACATCCATCTCTCAGGTTTACAGAGAATGGGCGGAAAAAAGGGTGAGCTGCAGTTCTCTGAAAAAAAATACCTTGCTGACACCAGCAGTCTGACAAAAACTGAGCAGACTACTTCCAACTGAAAGGAAGGTAACAGTAAATAACTAAAAAACAACCTGCTATAATAACAGGCATGCAGAAAAGCATTTCTGAATGCACAAAACGTCAACCCTTGAAGCAGATGGGCTACAGCAGTACAAATCCACACTGGGTGCAACTCCCATCAGCTAAGAAAGGGTAACTGAGGCTACAATTTGCATGGGATCACCACAATTGGAAGACAAAATACAGGAAATATGTTGTCTGGGCTGATAGGTCTTGGTTTTTACGGCCATATTTGGATGGTAGGGTTAGAATTTGGTGTAAAAAAAACATGAAAGCATGGATCCATCCTGCTTTGTATCATTGGTTCAGGCTGCCGTGAGTGCAACTGTGCTGGTTATTTTCTTGGCACACTTTGGGTCCCTTTGTACTAACTGGCCGTAGTTTAAAAACCACAGCCTATCTGAGTATGGTTGCTGACCATGTCCATACCTTTATCACCACAGTGCACCAATCTTCGGATGGCTGCTTCCATCAGGAAGCTCAGATAATCTCAAGCTCGATTCTTGAACATGACAATGAGTTCACTCTATTCAAATGGCTTCCACAGTTTCCGGATCTCGATCCAACAGAGCACCTTTGGAATGTGGTGGATCAGGAGATGTGTGTCATGGATGTGTGGCTGACAAATCTGCAGCAACTGTGTGATGCTATCATCTCTGAATAATGTTTTCGGCACAATGCTGAATCCATACCATGTAGAATTCAGGCAGTTCTGAAGGCAAAAGTGGGTCCAACCCACTACTAGCAAGGTGTAACTAATGAAGTGGCCAGTGAGAGTATAGACACATTTAAAAATGCAAAGCATTGCTGGTTAAAAATGTAGTAGCAATATTCATAAGAAACTCACCCTGTAAGTAGAAAGGTCAATGCGCAAGGAATTGTGTAACTGGTCTAAGAGCTTGACGAAGCGTTCTTTCTGTGTGGGGAGGAACAGAAAAAAGAAACGTTAAGACATGACAATGCAAGTGTGCATAAAAGACAACAGTAGAGAAAGGTTGAGAAAAGTTTACAATGAAAAATGAATTTCACTGTGTATGTGCGCTCCAGTAGTACAAACCCCAAAATTGGAAGCAGCAAAGCGGTCGGAGGCGGACACATTGGTGGAGGCTGTTGTGTGGGCGTAGAAGGCATTGATATTGGCCAGCAGGGTGCTCATCACGGCAGGGACTCCAGGACACATGTACTTTGAAGAAAGACAGGCAAAGTGTCTGCAAAGACAGGAAGATGCAAAGATTGGTAAATACTTATGCAAGAGGAAACCTTTTATCCTACACTCTGTACCTGCTCACACTTACTAAGATGTTTCAATGTGAGGAAGAGAAAGTTTTGATACAACAATGTCAGTGTCCGCTGTGAATAGCCCTTATTTAGACAACCTGTATCTTGTTTTCACCTGATGATTCCATTTGTCATATCACAGGCCTATCTGCTACCTGGCACATTTAGACTGAATAATAGCCCACTGAAGACTTCTTTCTCTGAATGATGAGCTGAGCTAACAGCAATCTGAATGAAAGAAGGCACTATACTGAGACAAATCCATCCTCAGCCTGTTTATAATTGACTTTCCTTCATTTGAAGGCCAAGGAATGACAATGGCACAAAGGCACCTGCTCACTGATGAAACAGCAAAAGGGAGAGCAAGTAATAAAGGGGATCAAGAGGTTAACACTCACTGAGAGGAGAGTTAAAGAGACACTTCTTTTATCCACTGTGATTATCTTAGACTCACGTCATGGCCTGGTAGATTGACTCAATCCCATAACGCATGGCAAACTCGTCCACTACTTCCTGTCCCACATCATCAAAGTAGACTTTCCAAGAATCGTCTCCCCGAGCCTCTGGAATTTTTACCACTCCTTGACCGAGCACGTCAGTCGAATGATGGAACAAGTTCTGTAACATATACAGAATCAATCTAATTCAAATGGACTTCGGACATAAGTGTACAGAAGTGTGAGAAGTGATGATAAAGTGATGCTGGCTGAAACAACTATAAGGATGTTGCAATTTATGCTGAGTATTATTATAACTAGGTGCATGCAGCAAAGCTACTGAGAGGTTAAAAACCTTTGGCTTTTCTGATTAAGGGATTGTGTATTTTACAAGCGCAGGTGCTACAGGCCTGATTCCAAATTTGATTTGGATATGTTTTTCAGGGAAGAGGTTGAATTATTGAAGTATCTCTGTGACTTTAATCCTATCCAAATCTGTCACATCTGCAAGCAATCTGTGCCACACATTCCAACAGCTTCAATAGTTTGACACAGTCACAAACCTTTTGTATGAGTACTGAATATCCTGTTTGTTTAGGTAATTAACACAGTTTCTTGTAGAATCATCTACCTCATGCAAACAGGTGTACTGCACGTGATAGGGAGCCACTTTCTCCTCTCCTTTGATCTCCACATTGATTTGGAGGCGAATGGCACCTGACACAGCTGATTTGTCAGTCCTCTTCTCTGTAATTAAACAAAAATACAACTGCAATTAATACAAACCAGGCACACATCAGCATCCTCTTGATTGATAATT
This sequence comes from Etroplus canarensis, assembly GCA_015106775.1. NCBI lineage: Eukaryota > Metazoa > Chordata > Actinopteri > Cichliformes > Cichlidae > Etroplus > Etroplus canarensis. The sequence continues at coordinate 46,802 of VUQH01031098.1, read as the reverse complement.
TCATCTAAATCTATGATAAAGAAGCACATGAAACTAGGTTAGTCAACACAACACTATTCACAGACTATTATTATTCTGTTTCTACTGTTTGAGGGCAGTCCAGAGATGGCAATGCTAACAGAAGTCCTCCAGATGATAGTGAGTGTAACAATGGCAGTGGGCTGTATGGATTTGTGCTTGATACCAGAAGACATTCGAGCTAGTTCTCCTCTGGAGGTGGAGTACTTGGCAGCTCACCCCTGCTATTTGTCCTGACAGGCAAAGCATTGAGGGTAATTTGTACATGTCGGTAGAGCGGTCGATTTCCGACTGGAGTACTGCTACTTGATAATCACATATCAGGAGGTGAAAGAGGGAGAGTCAGAGAGGGAGGCTTGGGTGTAGAAGAGACAGAGATAGTGAAAATGTTTTTCCTCATAAACCTGGCATGTTACATTAATAACCATTAATTAAGCTTTAAATTCTAATTAATAATAATAACCACAAACAAGAGAAATATTTTATGATGTAGTTATAAGAGGAATAATAAACCAGGCAATTAAAATCCCCCAGTTTAAAAGAAACACAGTAGATTTATGGGCACTTACATATTCACTGACATGCTGTTACACTGGAAGATTTATTACTGCTGAGGTCGAGTCAATTTTAGCACTTTAATCAAGCATGAACAAAAACGTGCTTAAGAAGAGTGAACACTTCAGTCGTATACAACACCGGTGTGGAAACGAGGCAGAGATTAAACCAATAAGATGAGATACAAAAGATGCAGAGAAAGTAATACAGAAATATTATTCCGGCAACTGTAAGATAGGGGTTAGATTTTATCCTGAGAGGTATCAAAGCTACATGTGTTTATGCTGTACAACTAGTGCTCATAACAGACTAGTACAAGGACTGTATACTCATTAATTATTATATTCAGGCATCATCCTAATGAAATTCCCAGTACACACTGCAGGATAGTACTGAGAGATTATCATGAAACTTTTTTCCCTAAAATGAGCACAACTGCCTGCTAGCACAGTGAAACTCATATAAAATGTAATCAAACAAGTCGGTATTGTGATGCAGACCACCACAGGCCTTGGGGAGGGACCATGCCTGGGTAAAAATATATTTGCTGCAGGGAAAGGAGATGTGACTAATGAGGTACAAACACATGACTGGACTTGCTGAAAGCAGAATTCTTAGCGACAAACTAACAAAAACAGATGTGAAATCAATGTAACAAGAAAATGATATCCAGGTTATTGTGGAGACTGGAAGCCTTAGAGAAGACGTCTAGAGAGCAAAAAAGCATTGTTACACAATATGGACAAAAGTATTGGGCCATTACACTCACAGAAGCTTTTAATATGGAGTTTGGCCCCCCAGACCAACAGCTTTAACAGCTTCCAACCTTCAAGGAAGGCTTTCTACAAAAATTTTGGAGTGTGTTTGTGGTCATTTTTGCTCTGTCATTTGTGAGGTCAGGCAGTGATGCTGGTTGAGAGGGCCTGGGTTGTAATCGCTGGTCTAGTTCAGGTGTTCTACTTCAGTAGGTCAGGGCTCTGTGTGGGTCAATCAAGTTCTTCCACACCAAACTCATCCAACCATGCCTTTAAGGACCTTGTTTTGTGCACTGGGGCACAGTCATGCTGGAAGCAGAAATGTCCAAAATGTCTTGGTAAGCTGAAGCATTAAGATTTTCCCTTCAGTGGAACTAAGGGGCCCCATAAAAATAACCACGTAGCATAACCCTCCTCCACCAAAGTTTAGAGTTGGCACAGTGCAGGCAGATAGGTCATGTTTTCCTGGAATTTTCCGAACCCAGACTCATCCATCAGACTAACAAATAGAGAAGCATGATTTCTCACTCCACAAAATGTGTTTCCACTGCTCAAGAGACCTGAAACACTGGTGACACTGTACACTGTTCCATCTGACGCTTGGCGCTGTAAGGCTTGCATGCAGCTGATCAGCAATGAAATCTAATATCATAAAGCTCCCAGCACACAGTTTTTATGTTGATGTTCATGCCAGAGGAGGTTTGGCATTCTGCAGTCATGAGTCAGCAGATCATTTGGGACTTTTATGCACTATGGGTCTCAGCACTTGGCAACTACACTAACTTTAAGTGGTCTGAACCTTTCTGGCTGAGTTGCTGTGACTCCTAATTGTTTCTACTTTGCAATAAAGCCATTTACAGTTGCAATGGTGGCACCCTATTACAGTACCACACTCAAATTCACTTATTTCTTTAGAATGACCCATTCTTTCAAAAATGCTTGTAAAAACAGACTACATGGCTAGGTACTTGATTTTATACACCTGTGGCACTGGGACTGAATGAAACACCTAAATTAAATAATTAGGTTACTTTTGCCCCTATAGTGTGATCAAAAAGTTGGCCCTCAAATTCAAAGTTTCAGGGGAACTACCTCATGAAAAAAAAAAAAAACATATCTGTTTTAAATTTGGATATTCTTTCCTTGAAGGTTATCTTTAGATCAATTTCTGTTAGTTTGTGCCATTTTAAGATTGCTCTCTGGGAGTCCCAGTATGACCACTGTGCACTCTCTGACATTTCATTCCTCCTCACATGTTGTATAGTTTTATTCATCAAGTCTATTAAAAAAACACAAGGAAGCCAACTGACCCAAGTTGTACCAGACATCCATTTCTCCGCTCAGCGTTCGGACTTCAATGATACTCTGGCCCAGGAAATCATCAGACTCCCTCTTCAGACGCTGCTTTACCCTGGACTTGATGTCATCATCTTCGTCCCACACACGCACTTTGATTCGGTCTGAAGAATTGTGGCACTCACTAATGAAAAAAGGAAAGGAAAAAGGATACATAAACTAAAGAATATTAAACTGCAAAGTGATAGGTAATAGACTACAATGTACTGACAATTGAGGATTGTACTTGTATTGCTATTATATTGGCAATAACAAGCTCTCAAACAAAGAATATTTCACAAAAAAGTTTTTTGTTTTATAACCAAAAAATAAGGGACTCACAAGTGGAACTTCTCCTCCCAGACTGGATTGAGATTGCCATAGATAGTCTTTGTTCTCTTCTTTGTCTTGCCCACCTGAACAGTGACGTATGGATCACTGGATCCTGTCTTGTCTTTTGCCTGAAGTCCTTGGGCACAAACAACTAAAAAAAGACAAACAATACAAAATTACAAATTGCAAAGGTGTCATAAATGTTAAATTGTAGTTGACTATAAATTTTTATCAGTGGAATACCTGTGATGGTGATCTTGGCTGACCACTTTGAAGTACCGTCCAGTACACTCTGTTTGATTGTTTTCATCTGCTGTGCATGGATGGCTTTGCTGATGACAAACACTTCTCTGATCATCTCAAAGATTTCTGGTTTGTTTCTTTCCCTGATCTTCATCCTGTCCTTCATGGCCATGATGATATTCTGAGTACGGTCTTCAGCTCCATGCTTGGAGCTCTTCTCCGCAGCACCTAAATATTTTTTTTACAATTTGTAAATGGACTGAAATAACAACAAACTGAAAGAAGAATTTGCTATTTCATTAGTAACAGGTTAAATAATAAGTTAAAGCTTTGTAATGCGAGGAAATGTCAAGGTCTTCCACATCATTTTGTTTCTATTTTATTTTTGTTGTCCACTGACTCTAATCTAGATTGCCTGCCCAGAAAATGACACACATTTTAATATTTCATTGGATCACCTTTATCAGAATCAGAACACTTTATTTATCCACGGAGGGAAATTACTTCAGTTGCAGACACTCCACTAAATATACATAAATATTAATATAACAAATAAATATAAATAGCTCTGATGATGGCATATTCACCATAGCATAATTTCAGTAAGCTTATGCAACATTTATTTCTGTCCAGAGTTGCATTAATTTTTTGCCTAGATCTTGTACTGATGATGAGAGAGCTGGGCCATTGTGTAAAGCCTTCTCACAACACATACAATAGTAATAATCCTTTTTTATTATTATTAAAAATCATCCTATATTTAACCAGATAAAATTCTCATTGAGATTACAAAAAAAATCTCTTTTTCAGGAGAGACCTGGCCAAGAGTGCAACAGAGAATCCCAAAGAAGAGGTTAAGGTCTGGACTCTGTGGTGACTAATCCATGCGTGAAGATGATGTTTAATGCTCTTTTACAGTTTGAGCCCAACGACAGTTATCTTGGAATATGCCCGTACCACCAGGGAAGAAAAAAAGGAAAAACCTGGTCATTCACTATATTCAGGTAGTCAACTGACCTAATTTTTTGGGCACGTAACGTTAGTGAACCTAAACCTGACCAGCTGAAACACAGCCCCCACAGGCTTGTACGCTAGGCACTAGGCATGATGGGTGAATCTGTTCTTCCGCCTCTCTTCTGAGTCTTTCACTCTGGAACAGGGTAAATCTGGACATAGATCACATGACCTTTTTCTATTGTGCCAAAACCCAATCTTTATGCTCCCTGGCAAATGGAAACCTTTCGAAATGGAGTAACATCTTTTCCACAACCACAGGATATGTCTTCCGACATGTTGTTAAAGAAATAAGAGGCTACTCACTGCATCAGTTAGAGTTAAAATGCCATTTTAGATCACTAATGATAACTTTGTTCAAAAGATATGTAATACTCACGCTGCAGGCAGTCAGCATTCAGTAATTCTTGGCACTTTTCATGGCACTTGACCCCACACTCAGAGCAGCGCATGCCTTGGCGGGCAATTCCCCACAGCAGCCCCTCACACTCATAGCAGTATGTAGGTGTAGTGGCCGTCCAAACCTCAAAGTTATGTGGCGTAGTGCAGGATATGGGGTAGATAAGAGCCTGCAGGGTTTTCTTGTACACATGGTTTTTCTACAGAGAAAAGAAGATTTATTTTATTCCTGATTCAGTTATGACATGCTTTAGCTGGATGATAGACTGAAGGAGTCTATTATAAGCATGAAAAGCGTGTAACTGAACACTTAAGATTTGTATGCTCACCAACTCCTCATCCTTGATTGATGATCGTGCAGCCATCGCAGATGCGATCCCCGCCTTCCTGGCTTGGACAAGGGACTATACAACACGACAAATACAAAGAAAAAAAATTAGCTAAGCTTACACACACAGTGGACACAACCCATAATGAAGAACACTGGGAAAAAAATTACTCTTTAACAGGTTAAAAGGTTTGCGGGTTAGGTTATAAGGGTTGTCAGTAGAGTTAATTATCATCATAGTTTTTTGGTTTTTATTTTAAACTGATGAATTCTTACAACGAAAAAGCCACGTGAGTATTATTAGTATCAAGCAAGTTAGACCAATGTCAACTTTATAAAACATCAGCAAGAGTTTATTAGTACTGTATTCCACCCATTCTATCCAGTTGTTTGTTAATGCTCCAGCAAAGAAGGAAAAAGGTTAACTAAAAGGTGAGGTAATGAGGTCATGTATTGTAAAGGTAATATTAAGCAGGAAAAGGTAACCCAGGACCAAAAGGATGCATGCAAATATCTTTATTTGAAATAAACAGGCAGTATGGGAGAGACCAACATGCTATGTTCAGTAACTAATGTTTTATATGTTCTACTTTATTTTGTACTTTAGTAGAAAAGGGAGCATCAACTAGATTCTATAACTTACCATAGCCTGACCAAGGAGAGTGAGTGCATTCAAGAGAGTTGTGGGGAATAGTTTTGGGTTTAAGAGAGGAGGGAGAGAGAGATTAGCAGACTGATTTCATATTTGTCTCCATTCTTTGATAATCCCAAATCCCAGATCCCAAATTCAGTGTAAAGACAAAAAAGAATAACTGACTTTGGTTGTGGTCTCATTTACAGAAAGACTCAAAGAGAAGGAGCAAAATAAAAAGAATAGTTTATGACAAAGCAGAAAAAATTATAGGTGAGGACTGACCACATCGCTGACCAACGGGATTGGCTTCTTTTTACGCAGGTCTGGCATGCTGTCAATTCCATACAGACCCGATCCTCCACTACACACCAAGAAAAGTAGTGTAGAAGTGAATATAATGACCTCAGACACAATAACACCACAGAACAGAATTAAAACGTGGCCACAAAACTACAGTGAGAGTAGTTTTTAAATGCTAATTTACTGGTGTTCATCTAGTTATTTATCAAAGCTTCGGCAGTACAACCCTATGGATAACTTACCCTGGTTTGACCCATGCCTGTCGTGAGCTGGGTTCAACATCTCGAACCTATAAGAAATCAAATTTTGAAAATTTAAGCTGATGGCTTGCAAAGGCTGACATACAGAACTATCTTATGAGAGGAGGGGGGGTCATGGCAACAGATTTGGTTGAGTTGCACCTCTCTGATGTCACAAAACATGCAAGGTCAAATTAAAAAAAAATGTGACGCCAGATCTTTCAAAGACAAGCTAAAAGTAATGTTGCCAAACCTAATTATTATTATTATTATTTTTTGTCAAATAAAAGTGTGGACCAAGAATGCAGTATGCAGATGCAAAACTACAGAATAAGTTTTGTTTCCAAACAGAAGAGTGTCCAGAGACACTTAAAATCACTCAGATACAGACAAAAGGGTTCTCCCAAACTCACAGGAGACCACACATCTACTGAAAGTCTTTTATATTTCCCTAAATTTATAAATCTTTTATCACTTATATGTGAGTTGAGAGCAGGGTTCCCTCTGGATTTCTCTGTCTCAGATTTTGATTGTATTTTAAAAAAGTTGAGAGGGAAATACAAAGCAGCTGCTCCAGAACCACCACCATATAATTGGCAAGTTGCTTTGTAAAGTTACAACAGGCCAAAGATAAACAATGAATTCAGAAGAATAACTAAATTTATGGAAAAAATGTTTTATCCAGAATGAGAAAATACTTTTTGAATAACTATTACATATCTACACAAACAATAATCAGCATAATGTGCATTTAGCGTACTAGGTTTTGGAGATGATATAAGCATTTGTGTTGACAGAGAAAAACAAGATAAGTAATGTCTGGGGAGGATGAACACGGTTATCCCAAGACAATAGAAACAAATTAACAGAAAAAAAAACCCCACAAAAAAACCCAAATAGTAGTTTGAACATGAAGCTAATATTATTCAAATAACCTGATTATCTTCTCTCCAATACTCTGCAAAGGAAAAAAAAATAACAGAAGTATTATAAATCATGCGGAGTAGATGAAAATGCGCAAACTAGTCAGAACACATTTTAAAAACACATCACCTAAGATAGCCTACAAATCAGCGAATGATTCACAAAACAAAGATGGTCCCTACATTACAGTTATGTCATTCTACTGTATATGAAATGGATTTAGATCACTAACAAAATGAAGCTTCATGTTTTTTGCTGTTATTACTGGGCTTGCAAGGAATTAATATATTTTAAAAGAAGTTCTTTAAAAATACCTGGCACAAACTCATCTTGAGATTGGGATCCCTGGGACCCTTGAGAGCCTTGAGAACCATGGGATCCCTGTGTAGATTTGGATAATCTATGACGGGTTTGCCTTTTTTCCCTCAGAATACGTCGGAAATTATCTATACGTTCTCTGTGACTGGGATCAGTCAGCTTGCCTCCATTTACTTCATGAAGAACATGGTTTTCCCTAATGGGATTTAACCGCACCTCATCTGGGTTAAGAATGGGACCCAGTGGACTTTCGCTCTGCCTTGCAGGAAAGTGGTCTGGTGTTACGTCAAGGTTGGACAGTTCTTCATCTGTTAAACATTCTCCTTTTCCTTGTGAAAGTTCTACAGAGTGATATTCTGTTGGAGTGCAAGGAGAGGTGCTCGCTTTACGGGGAGATACTTGAAGAGACCATGACAGATTCTCATGTGTCTCATGACAATCCATGTAGACAGAAGTCTCACTGTCCTCCTTTGGAGTGTGAAACTGAGTATAATTCTCTGTCTGGCTAACCTCTCCCTCTGTATAACACACACTGTTCTGCTCATCCTCAAGTTCAGAAGTTTGTCTGGCAAGGGATGGAGATGGCTCAGCTCCAGTATCATCTTTTTCGTCTTCAATATTTGGTCCCTCCAACTTTTTGAAAGTCCCTTTCAATGCGGACCTGAACGTAAATACAGCCTTGCCAAGACTTGCAGCATCAAAACCTACTTCAGGAGTTTTGGGTGTGCTCTCAGATTCTATTTCAGATGATTCCCCTGATGAAGCCTCTCCCACATCTTCCCTGGAAATGCTGCGGTCTGTCCACTCCCTGTCCAAACTCTCTGCAGACCCCAGATCGAGAGTGTCCCCAGATGACGGACAATCATCGTATGGTGAATGTGGCTCCAGGTAACCATCATCACAGTCTGTCAACAGCACAGTGGAGCAGCTCAGGCTTCTAGAGGGTCCACTCCCAAGGTCATTTGCACAAGCGTCTATGGTGTGGTATCCAGAACTACGTGAAAATGGGCAGTTTGCAGCACAGTCACACTCCAAGTTTTCTCCTTTAGCTTGTTGTCTCAGAGGCCATGCCAACAGACTGGAAGAACTTGAGGGGGAATTATAATGATTTCCGAACAACAATGAGAGGTGCTCAGAACTGTTTTCAGAAGAATGACCCGGTGTGCTGCTTTGTGTGTCCTCTGTAGCACATCTGTTCCAAACACCTAGAAAGTTCCCTAGCTCTTCCCCACTGTTTGTACAAGAAGAGATATCCTCCTCACTCCAACCTCCTTCTCCACTAATACTGTGCTGAATATCAACAGAAGGCCACCTGGTGTACTCTGTGTCACCTGGAAGTAAGCCTGCCTCTGGACAGTTCGAGCTGTGACACGATGACAAAGAGCTAGTGCTCTGGTAGTTGTGGCCACAATGAAGCTCCAGGTAGCAGACATCAGGCAAGTGCACATCTGAACTCTGCTCTGAGTACTCTTGATCTGTCCGGTGAACTGATCTGCGACTGGCCTCATCAACATGCAGTTGCTTGAGGGATCTGTGTGATGAAACACATCCTGAATCTCTTCCATAATCTTTGCAATCCAACAAAGGACTGGGGTCTCTCATTTGAGGTGATGAGATGGCATTCTGTCTGCCCAGACTTCCTCGCCTGGTTTGAGGCGTTTGAGAAACAAGGCTAGTATGAGTTACAGCTGAAGCCCCACCGTACAGCTCACCTATTTCACTGAGTACTGCATCAACACAACAAGATACTTCATCCACTGAGCCTCGCACAGATGTTAGATACTGCCTCAGGTCAGAAATTTCCTCCTGGATCTTATTAATGCCTTTCAGCTCTTTAAGAATATGCTCTACTATGTTACTAGAGCTATGGTCTGCTTCCTCATCCTCCATCTTCTGCTTCCCTTCATCATCTCTGATCTTTTCAAGGAGCCTGGGGATTGAATGCTCCACATCTCCACAGCCATCATGGCAAGCAGAACTTCTGTCTTTTTCAGATGTGGTGAGGTTAGCTTTGATGGTTTTTCTGACTGATGACTGGTCATGAAATGGATTATCTTCTGGCCCCTGGAGGCACTTCTGCAGCTTTTTACATAGGCTCTGCCCCACATTGGGAAGCTGCGATTTTTTCTTCTGCAGATCCCGCCTCTTGGGTGAGAGTGGAATAGGCTCCGATTCGTAGGGTTCATCCTCTCCACTGAGGTGTCCTCTGGAGAACATCCCTGAGAAGTGGCACTTGTGACCAACTGTTCCCACACATGGACAAACCACTGCTTCTGTGACTCTTCCTTAAGATGGGTCAAGTATAAGCCAGCATCTTAATCTGCATATGAGTAAGTATCTATATCAAGACTGACAGGAGAAATTCAAACTTTTAGTTATTTTGTTAATAAAAGAGCTGCAAAAACACATGTGACTAGACTAAATTTCCAAGCTATCAAGAACTTTGGAAATGCCAATTTTTCTTACTTCAGGTAACTACCTGGAGCACAACTATATCAAAGAATCACAAGTGTAAGAAAGGCAAGAACAACAAAGATGTATTTCGAAAATATTATGAATGAAAACTTAATGTAAACAGGGTTTTTTTAATATGTCCTGCAAAGAGAAAGGCATTTGCTTACTTATCAAATTTATGTTTCTCATTTTAATTAAACTTGTGAAATGAAACTCAAGATAAATCAAATTTATTTTACTTTTTGATGGCCTCAAGACCAGATAGTGCAGTTAGAAAAAGAGGACGGAGTTCTCATTATCACCATACACTATATGTAATTCTTTTAAACAGAGGACAGAGCTTCTTTACTTGTGAATGAAAGAGATGGTTAAATGTATTTTAAATGCACTATAACAGTATAAACGTTGGATAGACATTGTTTTAACTGAGAGTCAGAGTGGCAACTTGCAGAATGAACACCATGCAGCTGGTTGTATCTCTGTAATTAGGATCCTTTGGAAAGACAGCACAGTAATTAGATGACAGGTCAATTCTCTCCTCTGAGGCCATGCCATTCTTACACACCCTTACCAGCTGCATGGTTTAATAGCTCTGATCGACTGCTACACACTGGAATGGCAATTGAACCCTAACTGCAACATAAATCTAGTGATTGCATTAATTTATTCACAGCATATACTTGACATACCTCTGAGCAGTCCCACTGAGATCATTAATTCAGAAATTTCGAAAATACAGCAGTGGTTCCAAGGATCAGTTTTGCTGATTGCTCCTGCTTTAAGACTGCTTAGAACTCAACCTTAAGAGTTTAAACTGGACAAGGCAGAATTTCTTAGGACTAGTGATATGTTAATATGTAATTCTTTTAAGCTTTCATACTTCTACTTTTGAAAATAATAAAATGCACATTTCTCTCTTTTAATTGCTTAATTTCTGCAACTATGTATTTGGTTAGAGCATTACCAAGACTTGGCTCTTAAAATATAATATTTCAACAGACTTTTAATTATGGAGTTGGTACACAACAGCTACACAGCTGCATAATAACATAATTTAAATGTTCTGAAACTAAAGTATGCTTATTTCTGTTTATAATAACTTTTTAAATGCATTTTACTACATATTCAGATTGGACAACTGAAAATATGTCTTAGCTAAGATTTTCGAAAGCAAATTTCTTATTTTACTAAGTAAATGACTCTAGAGAGTATACAGTATAATTGCTAACTACATTAACAGACTCCTATATCTGAGGTCTCCAATAAGCACTTGAGCACTGAAGGTGTGTGTTACACTGATAAGCATTTGGTGGGCAGAAAAGTATAATCAGCCAATCAGAAATGGATTTTTCAATCAATACCAAAAATGAAAATGAGCTGATGAGATTATCAGCTAAATGGAATCACTTTAGTCCAAATTAATGGGCACCGTTGTGCTTCTCATTAAAATAACATAAAATCTCTGTTTTTCTTATTATTTAAAAGCTAGAAAATATTAATGATATTTGATGTACAACAGAACAAATAATGTTCAAGCTTTAGATGCATTTCTGATGGCCACTTGTAAATAGGCAGTTTGGTCAAATAACCAATAGCGGTAATTGATTTATCCCTTGATTATCTAGGATTTATAAAAATAAATAAAAAAAATTTAGGGGCCCAGCTGGGGTCAGGCCCATCTTTTTCCTATAATAACGGTGACATTACGATAAAAACAAAATGAGAAACAGAACAACAATAGAAAAGACATCTTGATTTGTTTTAGTTGGATTCTCATCAAAGAGTGACATTTGGTTTAAAATTTAGATCAAATGATTACTGAAAGAATAGATAATTTCTTCACATCTGACATATAATGGCCAAACATGGTCCTGTATCTCTGCATCAATACAGTTTCCATACAAAAACTTGTATAACATATATTACCAAAGTAAAAACACATATACCAAAAATACACTAAATTAAAACTGAAAGTCTTACCTCATAGAAAAAACCAAACAACCTGTAGATATCATCATGCAAGACTGATTAAATCCACATGGAAGGTTGCTCAGCTCGGTAATGATAATTTCCCTGTCTTGTATTAAAATGTTTCCCCAGATGTACTACTGAATATTGTTCAGTATGAATCAAATCTGCAGATCTTTCTTCAATGGGAAAATGCATGAGTGCTGAATTCCTGATTTCTACAACTAGAACAGCAAGCACAGCACAAGTAGACCACGATCACACAGCAGTTCACCCTCAGTTAAGTAGTCATCCCCACTTCCCTCCCACCCTCTTGTATGCTTTCAACGCTGTCTCTCTCTCTGTGTCCTCTGGCAGTCTTACAGCTTATCCAAGGCTGTAAGACTACCAGCTTTCAGCCTGTCATTTTGCTCTGTTTTCATATTTACAAGCTGCTAGGAATTATCATTTGTCTAAATATATTTTTTTCTAAAAGTGAAAAATTCAAGTTGAACACATCAAGCACACCTGCTTTCTCTGCACTCAGTGAATAAATGGAAAACTATAAGAAAAGATGATATAATCAAAGCTTGGGAGAAAATTCCCAATAATTGTGATGGGTTTTGCGGATTTTCCAATGTTCCCCTGCTGTCAAAAAATGTGATTAAACTACTCTCTCTTGTCAATCTTTTCTTTCAATGTAAACAAGCACGTAAGAATATTTTACAGTATTGAATCTAGCATTGTTATTATGCTGCACACTATTTGAGGATTTGATTGACATCCAGTCTTGTGTCATATTTCCACGCATCCTTTAATAAATGGCACTGGCAGTTTTCACTCCTGATTTATACTTATGCCTTCGATCAGTCATTTACACTTAATGTTCATCTCAAGCAGTCCACTCAAGCCATCAGTATAATGGAGCCATGCAAGGGTTTCATGCATTACTCCTTCGTTTTCATGCCGTTGAAGGTTTAGTCAGGGGGATGAACAACAGTTAGAGCTAGAAAATTCTATTCTTGTCTTTATTACCATGTTTTAACTAAGGTCATTTAATATAGTGGTGCACATAGCTGCCTTAGTGTATATATTTTAAAAAACTATACAGATCATGACCTTTCACTTACAGAGTGTGGTGTAAATTGCCCTTGTGTGAAACGTGCACAGAATTCACAAATGTGAAAAGGACAAAAGAGCTCAGATGACACCATTTCTACACATATTTAGTGTTTTCTCATGTTCTGATAAAATGTAATGATGACCTTTCATTGCATATAACGTAAAATGACAAATGAGCCAAACACTGCTGACATTATTAGCAGTAGAATGAGAGGGATTTCAGAAAGCAAACCAGTCATTAATACAACTATTGATTTCCTATGCAAATGAGTGATGGACCAACCCAACAGTATACTTTACCCTCACAATGAGAATACCACGTGAAGAAAGAAAAATGACCACTTAAGATTTACACAGGGACTGAGATGTAGAGAGTGATATCAAAAATACATTACAAAAAAGATATTAGTTAAAAATTGGACATTACCATAGCAAATTTTGCTGGCCAGCATTAACAGAGGAGCATATTCGTGATCAGTTGTCTAAATTAAAACTCTCACCTTTTTCCTGGAAATGACTTGTGGGGGTTTTGCTAATACATACATTTCCCAGCAATAATACAATTCGAGGACGTTTTAGTGCATCTTCTTAAACATCCAGAGAGGTTAAACTCAACCAGTTTCAAAGAACTGAAAGTGTTGTAAATGTATGTGTATGCATATGCTTGTGTGTAGGACAGGAAGAAGAAAGTCTATAAGAAAAGTAATAAGAGAACAAACATTTGTGGAGGAAGTGAAGTTAAACACTGCCTACCTCCCGGAGTTGCACCCTGACTTTATTGATGGCCTTCAACCAACGAACTCTGGATGGGGAAAAGGGTAATGGCGGTCCATCATCATGGAATCTACGTTACATGGATTTAAGAGTTAGAAAACAGCAATCTCTCAGTGCATCTTTATTATATCACACACAGTTTCATTCTAAGGAAAAGCTGTACCTTTGGAGCTTAGAGGATCCTCTGTCTGCAGGAGGGTCATTTTTCAAGCCTTGGCCTCCTTCCGGAGACTGCCTGCGTATCTGCTGCTCATTGACCGCAGAGTGTCCATTGGTAGAGAGATGACCATTCATGCGTTGCTGCCCATTGGTGGATGGGTGAAAGCCAGTACTATGGTAGGAGTGAAAGGACTCCTCTAGCTCTGACCCTCCAGTGCTCTCATGGCCAGTCTCACTAAGCTGGGAGCTGGTCTGGCTAAGGTTTCCTGATGACCCAAAGCGACTACTTTCCACTGGACTACATGGGTGAGAGAGGAGTGAGGAAAAAATTCAAAATTGTGAAATGGTGAAAAATTATTTCTGAATATCAAGCAGGTTTGACGTTCCACTACAAAAAAACCAAAATGGATTTATGAAATATGATGATCGCTAGATACACATAATTTTACAACCATATGAAAAAGTGTACAAGTCAAAGCAGAATTCCATAACTGAACAAGAGTTTAATTTATGATGTTGCAAACAAATATGCTTATATTTTAAAAAAATTAATTTTCCCCAAACACACTTGCAGAGACATTTGCATTTACATGACTCCACTTAAGTGTAGAACAATGAAGACTACATATTGAATTAATAACATAATAGAGCATAAATTCAGATATGTAATTAACTCTCAGAGTTGTAGGGAGGAATTATATATGTGGTATATAAACAGATTATTAAATGCATTAACCTCTAAACTGGGAAATCTTAAATAAATATTGAACTATTATTTAGGAATTCTGTTTTAAAATGACACATGTATTAGCAAATATACTAAACACACAATGTCTATATCAAACACCACACACATAAAACAACTAAACTTATGAAAATGGATTGGAGCTGAACAGGAAATACAATTTTTTTCAAATTGCCAATGCATCATAAATGGTGGGGGAGGGAGGGTGCCATTTATTATGCTTTTACTAGCCTTTTTGTATTCAACAGATCCTTCTCGGACTGGTTGTCCAGCTGCACTCCAGAGTTAGGACCTGCAGAGGGGTATGTTTCTACAAGCCTTTCCTTCTCCTTTGGGATCAGGGATGCTGAAGGATCTACTTCAGGAGTGGAGATGCAAATCTGGGGGTTTGCTATATCATCTGTGGAACCTACCGGTTCAGTTTTTTGGGTTTCAGCTGTTTCAGCCTTTAGTACAGATTGTGTTTCATCACTTGCTGACTTGTTGTTCGTTTGGGGTTGAGAAGTTATAACTGGGACAGCTTGTGACTTGGTTGGTTCTGCCTGCAAAGGAGTACTTGTATTGGTAGGTGGCTGTTTTTCACCAACAGGTTTTTCCTCTTGAAATATGCCTCCAGAAAGGCTTTTTAGCCCTGAAATCAGACCACGGCCTCCTTCTGTTTGAGGCAATGATGAAACAAGTGATGGTGCTGATGAAAGCATGGATCCAAGAGATTTTCCAGCATCGCTCTGTGTCGATATTAACCCAAACAAAGACTTTGCTTGAGATGGTTCTCCACTGTAGGGCAACTTATCAGCAGGGGAAGCAATATTAACATTTGCTTCTTCGTTATCAGGCGGTGCTGATTTGTCACTTTCTTCACACTCCGAGTCTCCTTTAATAACCATAGGTTTTTCATGTATCACCTCTCCCTCAAAATCTGACTTTTCTTTTTCAGCGTCATCTACTTGGTAAGTAAGGTCATTTTTAGTGGTTTTTGGTGCACTTGTAACAGCAGAGGCTTTTGGACAAGCTGATGCAGATTCCACAGCAGTGTCACTTGCTAAGTTGCCAGATTTTACTTGATCTTTATGTTGTACTGTTGAGCCCACCACTGTATTTGCACTAGGTATTGGTTTCTGTACAGCTGGGGAAGATTGAGATGGCTTAGGTGGCTGACCTGTACCCCCAAACAGAGATCCACCTATGCCACCAAGCAAAGTTGATGCTCCAGTCTGTGATCCTGCAGTTTGGCCAGTGGCTCCTCCAAACACTCCTCCAAATAAAGAACCACCAGGCTGTGGTGGACCTCCAGACCCTCCAAACATTCCACCCAGTAATGATCCACCACTCTGTGGGCCTACAGACTTAGCAGTGGCTCCTCCTCCAAACATTCCACCTAATATTGACCCTCCAGTGGTGGGGGCTGTGGTTTGAGGAGCAGCCTGAGGAGCAGTCCCCTTAAATAAGCCTCCTAGTAGTGATCCCCCCATCTGGGAAGATGGTGTCTGTGCACTGGGCCCTCCAAAAATCCCCCCTAATAGTGATGCACCAGTCTGACTGGTGGAAGGTTGGGGTGTTGTTCCTCCCAGTCCAAACAGTGAAGGCTTCTGCTGTTGCTGAGGACCTTCAGTGGGAATAGGTGTTGGTTTAAAAAGAGATGACATGAAGCCTGTAACTGCATCTGCTGCTGAATCGCTAGCAGATTTATCTGGCAGTGAAGGCTTCTGTTGTTCTTGGACCAAAGGACTGGTCAATTGAGTGGGTGGTGTTTCTTCTACTGCTTTAGATGTTATTGTATCTTGACTCAACTGACAACTTGCAAGCTCAGAAGTGGCAGGCTGTTCTGCTGATGCACACATTTCAGATTCTTTAGAGTGAATTTCTTCAACTAAAACAGTTTGTTTATCAGCATCTTGGCTATCTATTTTTTCAGTTGGAGTGTCATCACTTTTGGACAGACTTGCAGCATGACACTGGACTTTATTGTCAGATTTAATTGGTGCTTCCACTTGATCTTTGCTTTTGATGTAGGTATTGATTTCACCTGTATCCCGACCAGTTGAAGCAGTTTTATTATCAATGGTTTTTGGTGGTTCAGTTACACTGGATATAGTGTCAGTAAGCACTGTAGTTGATATTTTGTCATCATTAGATGTTGGAGCAGTTGTTGCAGCAGTGGGTGTTGCAGCTAGAGCAGATCCTCCAAAGACTGAAAGCAATTTTTTACCAGGTGTCTCATTAGAACCTGAAGTTCCAGGTAAAATGCCACCAAGAAGTGATGGTCCAGTCTGTACACCAGCTGTCTGAGAGGGTGAACTGCCCAAAATTCCTCCTAATACAGAACTTTTGTTCTGGGTTGTTGAAGTTTGGGCAGCAGCCCCACCAAACATTCCACTTAAGGAACCACTAGTCTGAGGCACAGTAGATGAAGCTGCTGAACTACCAAATATGCCACCCAAAATAGATCCTCCAGTCTGAGATCCTCCAGCCTGGGGAGTAGCTCCACCAAATAAGCCTCCAAGTAATGACGACCCTGGCTGTGACCCTGAAGATTGAGTCTTGTTGGGACTAGCTTGTGGAACAGTTTGAGGTGCAGACCCTCCAAATAACCCACCTAGTAATGATCCTCCTATTTGGGATGGTGGTGTTTGAGATGAAGAACCTCCAAACATTGCCCCTAATAGAGAACTTCCAGTCTGTGAAGAGGGCTGAGGGGCAGAACTTCCAAACACTGAGAACAAACCCGTGGTTGGTTGGTCCTTGGGACCCGATGATCCAGGTCCAGACCCTTTAGGTGATGGACCTATTTCTGCAGCAGTTGGTTCAGCGCAGGGTGCAGAAAATAAAGAAAGCAAACCTTTTTCTGGACCATCTGAAACAGCTCCAGTTAAAGATGGAGGCTGCGTGTCTGATCCACTGATCATAGTGGACAGACCAGAGGCTTTTGGTTCTTTCAGGAGAGCAGAATCCTGGGGTGCACTCTCAGTGCTCGTCTCCTTATGTGCAGTGATACCTTCTAAATTTGGTTCCTCAGATGCAATATCAGTGGCTTTAATTGTGCTACTTTCTTTACAAGTATCTGTAGCAACAGTAATATCAATGGATGAGCTAGCATGTTCTTGACTAGAATTACTATTAGTTTTGCTCCCTGACATTTTACTTGAGATTTTACTAGTAAAAGTATCTTTTGGGACATGATCACTAGAAAATGAAAAACTTTGCTGTGAATGAGTACCTGGGGGCTCTGTGGTAGCAGTAACTGTAATAGAAGAATTAGGAGTTGAGAGTATACTCTTGGCAGGTTCTTTGAGGGCTGCACTCCCTGGCATGGAGGACATGTTTGTACTTCCACCAGCTTTTGGTGTTTGAGGGGTAGTAGGGCCACTAAACATAGAAAACAAAGTTTTTCTTGGACTTTCACTTGAGGCAGACAAGCCACCCAATATACCCCCAAGAACAGAGCTGGCTGCCTGTCCTTGTGGTTGAGGCTGTTCTTGTGGTTTAGATTGTGCCTGGGGTCCCCCTTGTTGCGACATTTGTGACTGGACTACTCTTTGTTGAGATGGTATTTTTGATGACTGTGTTTGTGGAGGACTGGGATCACCAAACATTGACAACAGCCCCTTCATTGGGCTGTCAGTTGAACTTGATGACCCAGGCAAAATGCCCCCTAGAAAAGATCCCGTTTGGTTTTGAGACTGTTGGGTGCTGGGGCCGGCAAGCATTGAAAGAAAACCTGTAGCTGGAAGATCCTTTGGAGGAACATTTCCTTTTTGTGATGCCTCAGGGTTTGACTTTGTTTCATTAGGAGGTGGATCAGAACTTGAAGTTAAAAACATTGACAATAAATTTTTACCAAGCGTTTCTTGTTGAGGAGGTTGTGAAGGTGCACTTGGTGGATGTGTTTGAGGCAATGGCCCAGTTTTAGGTGCAGTCTGCTGAGTATTTGGCCCTGCAAATAATGAAAATATACTTTTGCCAAGTGATTCTTCCTGTGGCTCTGTAGGTTTAGACTGGGTAGCTGCTGCTGATCCAGAAAGCATTTCTCCAACTGAAAATCCAAACAGTCCACCAGATGGTTTATTTTCTGCTTCCTGCTTTGTCTGTCCAGCAGGTGGCATAGATTTTGGCTGGCTTGCTAAAGGGTCTGTGGAGCTGCTAGGTGTAGATACTTGTGATATACCTTTATTTGGAGGTTGGCTCTGCATGGGCCTAGATAAGCCACTTTGTTCTAATGTTTGTTGTCTCTGTATACCCTTTGATCTAGATGCTGATGTTAGTGAACCCTCTGTAACACTGGGTTTCATTTGCTGTTTTTGTGGTGTAGAGGACTCGGCGCTAAATAAGTTGCCGATTGATCCAAAGAGATTTGAAACTCCTGCAGTCTCTTTATTTGCTGTGGCGCCACCACTGCCTGGTAAGGAACCAGTGCTGCCAGTTTTGCACTGCTGATTTGGTGATACCTCAGAAAAACTCTGGAGAACTGGCTTGGTTTCTTCCATTCCTACTGCAGATTTCAAGAAGTTCATGAACCCTGTCTGTGGTTCTTCAGATGGTTTCTCCATTGGTATATCCACTGGCTTAGCAGATGAAGGTTGTCCAGGTTTAGTAAGAGATTCTTTTGATCCTGAAGGTGCTGAGACATTGGACTTTTCTGGTGGAGTCACTTGTTGTACCATGGTAGTCTGACGTGAAAGTTTAGGTTTCTGTGTGGTATGCAATTGTGTCGCTGGGTGAGTCACTTGAGCTGCTGTTGGTACTGTGGGCAAGACTCTTCCCTGTGTGGTAGCGGGCTTCTCAATTTGCTGTTTAACAATTTCTGGCTTGGTCACAATCACAGTAGATTCTTCTTTGATGAGCTTAGACTTCAGACTCTGGAAACCTGATGAAAGGATGTTCTTAGACTGTTTGTCAGAGGCTTGCTCACATGTGGCTTTACTAGAATTGTTCAATTCCACCTGTGATGTTTTGCTAACAAAAGAGGATATTAGGGAAGAAATGTTCTTAACTTGACGATTAGGCTGTTCTTCTCCTGGAGACACTCTTTTCCTCCATTCTTCCTCAGATACATCATCTACATGTTTTACTGTAACAGCAGCTGAAGAACGCCGCCTTTGGCTGGGTTGATAGCAGTTGTAAAGTAGCTGTTGATCTGAATTTGCAGTAGGAGTAGAATTCAAAGAGACAGAAACTTTTTGAGCAAGAAATGTCTTTATTTCGTGGTTGTTCCAGTGAGGGCCAATCCGGTTTCTATTATGACACGACAGGTCAATAATATCATTACAATAATCTTGATATACATAACTAGGGTGTCTTGGATCCATCCTAACTTTGTTTAATGTGTAGGATGAGAAATCCACCCCATTCTGTCCTTGAGATAGAAAGGAGTTTTCAAACATTTGAGAAAACTGCTCAAGATTTAAATTCATAATTTCATTTCCCTTTCTGTAGGCAGCAGATAAATCTAGGGGGGCATTAAGAAGTTGAGAATCACCGTGATCTTGACCAGGAAGCCAAAGGAGCTCATCTTCATTGTAAAGGGGAATTTTAAAACCACAGACCAAAACCATTTCGTTGTGCAGCCAAGCACTAGGAAAACTATCCAATGTCTGTGTATTTCCCCAAGTTTCACCTTCAGGGGCGCATGCATACACATATTCACCCACTGCATCTGTAAGCAAAGCATAAATATACTCATGGTCTGTGTAAACAAAGTAGCCACAGTCACCATCTTCTGCTGGCCACCACATTCCTTGCTCCAAAAGAGTAAGCCACTGCTGATACCATTCAGTATCTTCAAGGTACAGGGAGTCTTCAAGCTCTGTACTGGCACTTGGAGGAAAGTTTGAATCAATTGGTCTATTCAAATTAAGCTGACTATGGTGGATCACGCCATTACTATGAAAATGCTGAGAGTCTGCATTATCTATTCCATATTGCCAGTTAGCTGAATAAGATAAGCTTGGAGCAGTTTCCTCATAATACCCTTCATGATATGAAACCCCATTCAAGCTGTAAGTGCTACCATCATTAAATGAATGCCATTTTCCAAACTTTGTATTACTATGTTTAGTAGTTAAGTTCAACACACCTTCCTCATTGGGTGAATGTGCTATATTTCCCAAGTCTTCATAACTGTTCCATAATTTTCGCTTTGGATATGGATCTTCAAGTCTAGATCCTTCAAACTGATACGAGTTACATTGTTCCTGGTGACAAGTAATACCTTGCCATGGCATAGGGTTCTGAAGCCCAGATGCCGGTAATGGTGAACCTTCACAACTCAGACTATACCCTTGGTCCTCCACCGGAAAATTATAATTTAATGACTCATTCTGAAACTGCTGCCATAATGCACTTTCACGGATCCACTGGTTTTCATCATAAGAGGGGCTTATTCCATATGTGGACAGCTGGCTTTGATTAAGGTTTTGACTTGTAGCTCCATACAAAGATGGAGTGCTTCCACCAAAATATGGCTGCGTGGTCATGATTGGTGAAGTCACATGGCTCTGCAAAAGGGAATTAATATTTCCTGCACTATAAACCACTGGGTTAGCTTGTCTAAGTGAGCCAGAACTGTATAACTGAGGCAAATTACCTGCGCTGACTGAGGAATATGTTGTCCGACTCTGAAGAGATCTTGCAAAAGTAGCTGATGTACGCAAATCCAAACTCTCAGTATCAACTGAGACAGGAGCACTGATCAAAGCATGCCTGCTCTGTCCTGGATTGACAAACTCTAGATTGTTTCTTTGCAAGTTATCCCTTACAGGGTTTGAGGAAGCGCTGTTTGATATCCCTGAATTAGACTCTGTGAACTTAGTTGAGGGAGTCTGCCGTTCTCTTATCTGATCGGATATTTCTGTTTGTTTAGTACAAGATTGTTCAGTTACATTTTTGCTAAACAATCCTGACAAAAAGCCTTGTTGGCCAGTTTGTTGTGTCCTTTTCTCTTTCTCTGCATGTTCTTGTGAGGGTTGTTGTCTTGCATTAATGTGTGACTGCTTTTGCAGTGGGCTTTTCATTGTTACTGTATTATTATTGGTTCTTTGTTGAGGTGGCTGTCCCGTTGATGTTTGACAGGCTGAGTCAATATTTTCAGTTGATTTTGTAAGCTTGTTCAGTAACCCTGAGAGCACTCCAGGTTGACCATCTGTCTCCATCTGTGTTGGACCAGTCTGGCTGTGTGACTTATGTGACATTTTGATTTGCTGATGAGTTTCATAAATATTTGTAGTCTGTGGTTGTTGAGTTGTGTTTTCTGAAGAAGATTTAAACAGTCCAGAAAACAGACCACTTGCTTGAGTTGACTTCTGTGTTGTGCTATTTTGTGACTGATCTTGGTTGGAAACTTGGATATTCTTTATCTTTATTTGCTCAAGGCTGGATTTACTTAGTGTAATTCCACACTGAGGAGCTGATGGTTGAGTTTCTGTGTTTATATTGTCTGCTGAAGCAAATTTAAAAAGACCTGATAGAAGACCACCTTGTTTTGATGGTACTTGCTGAAGTGGAACAGTTTGCTGTCGAGGAAAGCCTGGCTTACCTGGCTCATGTTGGACAACTTGCTGAGACTGAGGTATGTTTTTAAGAGAAGGACCTCGCCTTGAATCTTGAGTACTCTGTTGGCTGAGACCTTGCCGTCTGCTTGAAATACTCTCAGATGGTTCAAATTTCAGCAGCCCCTTTTGTTGACTGTGTGTCTGCTGAGTTCTGTGGGAAGTTTGACCAATGTAACTGCCAGGAATGTTCTTTTGTGCTTCACCATCAGGCGGATGTCCTTTTTGTTGTAGGTTCTCCATTGATGAAAATTTTAAAAAGCCTGAGAGAAGGCCCCCTGTCTGTGACCCTGATGAATTTTGCTGTGTAGTAAAGTGGTGAGGTAACTGTGTGGGATTATTGCTGTTAGATGGTTGATTGTTTGCCTGCTGTGATAAACTGCCAGATAGGTCACTACTAGAGCCAAATTTCAAAATTCCAGATATCAGTCCACCTTGTTTCGGCTGATTGGGATTCTGCTGCTGCATTTCTGGTTTCTGATTTGTTGGATGTTGGGCATGTGAGCCAGATGGCATGTTGGTTTGAGATTGCTGATTACCAATTATGTTCTGGTTTGGACCAGAGGGAGCAGGGGAAGGGTTAAATATGCTGGAAAACCACCCTCTCTCAGTGTTTTCCTGTTGCACAGTAGGATTATTGGTAATTATGTTGGAAGCTGTTGAATCAGGATGCTGAGGAGTCTGTGTTTTCATGGAGGCACCAATGTCTTCACTGGAAGCAAACTTTAAAAAACCAGAAAGCATGCCCCCTTCTGCTTTGGGACGCTGCTGATTGGAGACATTTTCAGATGAGAGGAAAGGTAGTTTAAGCTTACTAGTCAATGATGGGTCTTCCATTGGTTTCTCTAGTTGGGGGTTCTCTGTGGTTCTAAACACTGGATAAACTGCAACAGGCGGCACTCCCTGAGATGGAACAGGGGCAGCAGGTGTAATCAGAGAACTTAAAGACTTCCTAAAAGGGCTAAAGAATCCAGTATTTGCAGAATTTGTTTGACCAGTCGACCTTTCTGACCCTGTAACAGGCACATTCTCTTTATTGAAACTCGATGTTATTTGTCTCTCATATAAATTTTCACCATGATTTTGTCTTAAATGTTTCTCTTGTGATGATCTTAATTTTTCGGATTCCCTGCCTCCCTCTGCTGTCATTGATGGTTTATGTTGATTAACACATTTATCAACCCATTTATCCTCCCATTGTGTATGGCTCTGAGAATACACAGATCCTGATGCCTCTTTGTACTCAGCTGAGTTTCCATTTTCTGCTGAGAAAAGCTTTAGAGGATTCAATTTGCCCAAGACTGAGTTTTCTGGAGGTTTGGTTACAAGCTCAGGTACATGGTCCTTTGTGCTTGTTTGAGTCTGACACCTTGTGGGAGTTATTGTTTGTTGACAATGGCTGTGTATTTTGGCATCATGTGGTGGCTGCGAAGGCAAAGAACTGAATGATTTTTCAGGAGAATTTTCTACTGGAGAGACTACAGCTATGGGAGCTGTGTTATTTGATTTTGGAATAAAAGACAGCAATTTTGTTAGTCCAGATTGTGAGGGCTGTGGAGGTGATACTTGTGGCGATGAGGTAGGCTGTTTAGGACCTCCGCCAATTTTGTCAGTGAGAGAACTAAACAATGAGCTCATGGTATTTTTCACTCCTGAAATACCCTGATCAGAAGTAACATGTGATTGAGCTTCTTCTCTAAAATCCTTTGAACTATTCTGGTCCTCTCCAAGTGAATCTGCCCTCATGCTTCCATGGGAGGATAGCCTAGATTTGCTTGATTTAGGCAGGGATCCATATTTACTAATTTCCTCTTCTTTTTCAGCAAGGTATTCAGAAACAGTTTCAACAAGACATTGGAGCTCATCCATAGGATCGACATATTCATCACTTGGTTCTTCCACAGGAGAGAGCATTGCCTCTGAAACCCAACCTCCGGATTTAGGTTTTCCATACTTCTTCTCCCAGTGGCCCTGGGAATTTTCTATGTGCCCCTCATAGGAGAAAGAATGCCTGTCTTTGTAATGTCTTGCGCTCTCTGAGTGACACTCTTCAGCCATAAAGGCAATGTCATTAATATCCTCCTCTGCTCCTGTGGGATGGTGCAAAGAACTCTCCAATTCAAAATCCAACCGTGCCCTCCTCCTAGCATCTTGCTCTTTTTTGTATGCCACATAATTCTCCAAAGTGCTGTCCAACTCATTTTTAGCCCACATCCTTGTTTTGTAGAGAAGCCCATTCTTGTATGGCCTCAGACATGATGTCATACGCTCCTCCTCTTCCTGCATCTCTTCTACCTGCTGCATAAAAAGCTCCCCTCTTTTCTCATGAAGTAGTGCAAGATCGGAGGGAAAGGTCTTTTCTCTCATTTTGTCTGCCTCTGGACTGAGAAACCCTCCTGGATCTGTTATCTTTTTCTTTCGCCTCCGATCAATAGTATCATAGCCCTCAGGATAAGCAGTTGGCAGAGCACTACTAGGTTTTGCATTTTGATGGATAGGTGAACGTGAGGGCTCAGGATAGGGTCGTCCCATGCGAAAGATAACGCTGTCTTCCTCGTCATCTATGAAGTCACTTAGCTGAGGCTTGCTCTGTCCTTTGTATTTATTTTCCCAGTCTTCAACCCCCATGCCAGAATCTACAGGTATAATTCTGACTCTTCCTTTCTGGTTTAAACATCTTTTTTAGGTTCAAGAATAGGTTTAACAAGGGTATGGGAACGAATATAGGGATGGAGAAAAGGCATATAAAAAGAAAAATGCAAACAAAAGCACAAGTTAAGCAGCACAATAAATGGAGAAATTATGACAGAAATAGATCAGAATAAATCTTGACGTAATAATGTCAACATCAATAAAACTGTTATATTACATAATATGTCATATTACATCCTTAAGCAAGGCTACATGCTCAGTGAATGTTTAGCAGTTTTTTGATGATCTTGTATATCTGAAGACAATATTATTGCATTGTCAACAAAAAGTTACACTACCTGAGGTAATACCAAAAACTAAAATATAACATGTTATACATGTCATTGATAACTTTAAAAAACTCTATAAGTGTGATTGTATGCATGCAGCCCTATGTTTGCAGGTGCCTCCCTGAGTTTAGAGCTTTGTAAATGCCCACTGCAACAGACATGCTTATCAGCACTTCCACACTCAGTCTGTAAAAGCATTAACAGGAAATGTCCACTAAATCACCAGCATGTGACATTTGTTACAGATGTAATCACAAATTAAAAGCTATGCATCTGTCAATAACCTACTTCTTCCAAAGGTGTGAGACAGGGATTTTTTCTATAATATAGCCAAAACAAATTCAGAGCATTTGAAACTACCAGGAACTTTAAGCAACCCAACAGAACCTCAAGAGAAAAAAAAAAAAACATGAACAATGAGGTTTTTTTCTGGGTGTAATCACGTTTTTTTTCTGATGTAGAATTATCCGGATCAACTCCCTATCAGTCAACGCAGGCAGATTTGTAGCAGTCTCACTGGTGCACATGCATGCTATGACGAGTGCACAAGATTAAAGTCCATGCACCAAGAACATTTGCTTTTTGGACCAAATGTGGCCTGACAGCAGTATAGTGACAATATTAATACGAATACAAGAAATGTGTTATTTCTGTAGGAGGATCTCTCCCTGTAATATTTTAACCATTACAACGTAAACACATAATCTTAATAACAGTCACTGCACACTGTTTTTTGTGGCCATTTTGACAACATGGTAATTTAGTAGCACTATATAATTAAGTTTGATATTCTTCCTGATGTATAGAAGATAAGCACAACTGTGACCATTTAGAGCAACAAAGCTTCATCAATGGACTTTTGGTAAGGTAAAATATTTGTAACAAAAGAAATTAAGAGGTGTAATTTCTCTATAGAACAGTCATATCTAAACATGCTGCTCCTCCTTAGGCATCACCACAGCAGATCATCTACCTCCATCTCTCCCTTTCCATTGCATCTTCTTCTGTAACACCAACCATCTTCATGTCCCCATCATGCACAACTTCTACAGAGGTACCATCAAGAGCATCCTGACTAGCTGCATCACCGTGTGGTACAGTGCCTGCACCGCATCCTGCTGCAAGATCATTGGTACCTCTCTCCCCTCCCTCCAAGACATCTACGACACCCGCCTCACCCGCAAAGCCTCTCCCTCTTCTGCTCCCTGCACGCACAATCTCTGGACCTTGACCCTGACCCCCCTCCCAGTCAGATCAGACTTAGGGCTGCACCAGCCACTTAATGCAGCATTGGACTGCTGGACTCTCTTTGCACTACACTGCCACTTTAATCTGTTATGTGCCTTATTTAGTATTTTGGCAGACAAATATTTTCTATATTTTTTACTGAATCTTTTTTGTGTGCAGTAGCACCGTGGGTCCATAGAGCAAGGCATCCTATGTATGCGTTACACATATTGTAGAACTGACAATAAAGCTACTTTGAACTTATGATTTAACTCTGGTCATTCCTGAGGTCATAATGAGTAGTCGAGTTGTTTTAGGTTGCATTATTGAGGAGCATTTCATCTTTTTCCCCCACTTGTGCAAAATGGGAGTGGGAGGGAAATGGCAAACATAGCCATTATGCTGCATTGCTTTAGACTATATATATATATATATATATATATATATATATATATATACACACATATACATACACACACACACACACACACAATAAAGCAAGAAATCAAAACTAATTGTTGCAGTGGAAGTGCAATTCCTTCACGCTACACTGCCTATATGTGAGTACGGGAGAACTGCTGTGTGACTGTGAATGACTAAGCGAGTATAGGTATCTATGAGTGACTGTCTACCTGCTTCCTCTCTGGTCCCTGTAATCCAGGTCAAAACTGTGGACTGAATCTGTGCAGAAGTCTGGACGGTGCTGCGGTCGAGGCCCCATTGGGTACTGGTGCATGGATGAGTTGGGCTGAGCAGTTGTGTGGTAACGTGGAGGCAAACTGTTACTGGTCTCACTGCGGTAATCACTATCCCGGTCATCCACGGCACTGTCCTGGTCATCCAAAGCTGCAGCAGGCAAAAAGACAAGCTCTAAATACTCTTTCATGACACTGTAAAAAACTTTAGCAATAAGCATGTTTAGTATGATAGAAAACATTTTCTCTAAGAATCCTTGCTTTTTTATTCATGCAAAAGCAGTGATTGCATCCTTGTTTGAATTTTCTTTATGTAAAGGACTGAAGAAATAAATAAATTAGGGTTAGCTGATAGTAGGTTACAAGACAGACTAAAATTGCAAATATGAAGCACTTTTTAAATGACTGTGGGTCCTATTTTACCAGAATAGTCTTTACAAAAAAGGTAAAAAGTTGAATATGAGCTGCAAACAGTGGTGGTGCCGGTGGAGATACATTCTTAGCCATTATATCAATGTCTGATAGAGCAGAGAAACAATACATGAATACACAGCCACACAAATCTGCACCTACAGTGGAAACACATTGTGCAGTTTATTCAGATTATTTAACTACCGACAAAATTTTGACAGAATTCTGATGTTTTCATGTATTGTATCATAAAATGTCATAACACTGAAAAATGCGACATAAGTGCTGTTGCCTCATTGTTCATTTCAATAAATATGAAGGACAACTTTTACTAAAAAGGAAAAAGGAGATTGGTGGACTCCTGTAATTCAACATCCTAGCATAAGAAAGCATACTAACTTGCCATATTGACAGACTTATAGGGCTAACTGTGTAGCAGCCTAGGGCCATTTGCAGGGGGTTTATCAAAGTAAACACAGTGAAAGGCTACAGAGAATGGCCCTGCACTCTGGCACAGCCAGTCTCAAATCAGAGAGGGGAAATTCATTAACAAAATCTTTCCCACTGCCTGAACGAGACACTTTCCATGTGGGGAAAAAAAGCTATAGACAGCAGCTTTCATCCAAAAAATTTTGTTTTTTTTATGCTGTTTAAGTTTGCTGATAAAATAATCCACTAATTTAAAAATCCATCATCAGCAACAGACTTACAGCTAGTTGCACAACTACAAAAAAGGCTGTTTTACATGCAAGCTCTACTTTTGATCTGATTATTTTCCACAAGAAAATTAAAGACCAGTATTGTACTAATCAGTTTAATGCAGTAGTTGTTAATGCAGATAAGTGCCTGTGTTTAAACATTAAACATATGTATCTGACTAGCCAGACTAATTCTGAATAGCATTAGGTCAGGCTTACTGCTCTGGATGTGGAGTGCCATGTTAGGAAACAGTAATACATCAGTATTAACAGAGGACAATCATTTCAGAAAGTGGCAACTGTGTTGGACTTCTAAGGTGACAGTTTGAAGGTGTTTACATAATGAAACTTCTAAACTGTTTTTTGACTAGAAAATGGCTTCACAAAGAAGATCGTCAAAACAGACAATTTATTGAAATTAACCTTGCCATTTCAAGGAAAACATTAACAGCTAAAGAAGGTTGGTGTTTGCCGGAGAGGATAGCTGGGCTGGGGTTGATATGTTCTGAGTGATAAAGTCATAGGGTAAACAATAAACTGATTCTGTTGATATATCTTAGTAAAGTGGAAGAGGGGGAATGTGAAAAAAATGTTGTTTAGCAAAGTCTGCCACCTGTCATTCATGTGAAGGAACTGCAATTTACAATCTAAAAATGTGATATGGGCTTCCATTGCTTCAGACTTTCAGCATTACTTTCTTATGTATCAGCAGACTACTTTTTCAGAATGGGTGCTGAAACCAACAATGTAATGTTACATCAGTGTGTTATAAACATGGTATGACATCAGCACGGAGCATACTGTAAAAAACAAGAAAACAGCAAGAAAATGATAAGGGGGAAAGGGCCAAAGGGAATTAAGGAACACAGTGACAAGAATTAAGTGTTAGAATGAAATCATGTGAATACAATGAATGGACACTTTATAGATTATATGTTTGAGAGGGATTTAGGGGTAATATGGCATGCAGAAGGAGACTAAGGATTGGCCAAGGGGAGGATTTTATTAAAGTTTGCTACATACTCAGTGGGTCAGCCCATCCGAAATAGTTGCCTGGTGAAAGTGCAGATGTAACAAGTCAGAGGAAGCAAGGACTGTGCAAATAAATAAACAAAAAAATAGTGTTCCTGTGCTGTAATAGTGGGATACTGAGGGAATCCCATCACAGGCTCTCTGTCACAACAGTGCGCAGAGATTTAAAAAATGGAAGTAACAAGAAAATAAGCCTGAGAGCTGGAAGGGTGGGAAACTAGCCCCATCTGGAGGCTGTGAAGAATACAGCATGTGCAAGCACACTCACAACACTGCGAAGCTGCAAATGGCAGTGGGTGACTCTGAACATCATCCTGCAGAGGGTACTATAGGGGACAAAGAGAAAAAACAGCAAGTATTAGATGATTTTCCATATTATAAAAGCTCTATGCATGTGCATAAGAACAAGAACTATTAAATAGTCAATGCACGTTTTTACTGACTAGAACAATTAGCTCCTTTGAATAAAAACCTTTAAGTTGGGTTTTACCTCATCATGGATTTCCATTCTGTTGATGCGTTCCAGCTTGCCCGCCCAGTACTGTGCCTCATCATCTGGGATGTCTGTTATAAAAATATGCATGCAACAAACATACATTTCAAGCTTCATTTCCTTACTATGCCATCATGTTACATTTATGCCTGTTTGAGTTTTCATGATCTCTTTGGGAAGGCAGAAAATAGTAAATTAGCAGTAATGTACAAAGCAAATGTCAAGAGGGACAGTGTATCAAGCTACATGTTTAATATAACAATGGATTTAAACAAAATATAAATAAACCTAGAAAACTCCTGGCTGAAAAATGTCAAAAGTTACTACCACAGGAAATACATTTTATGTAAGGAGAAGTACTTTTCTGTGACATGATTACTGTTCAGTACGATGTCAGGTACACTCACTATTCCTGCTTTAAAGGGAGATTGG
Organism: Etroplus canarensis; assembly: GCA_015106775.1. Lineage (NCBI taxonomy): Eukaryota > Metazoa > Chordata > Actinopteri > Cichliformes > Cichlidae > Etroplus > Etroplus canarensis. The sequence goes on along the minus strand of VUQH01031098.1, from coordinate 16,693 downwards.
AGCTGCACTGCAGACAGATGCACATTAAAGGCCAAACACACAAAGGCCAGGGCTTCAAAGACGCCACTGACCCACAGCTTTAATGAACAGCTTTGGAAGCACAGAGTCATGATGGGCTCCTGCAACCTTGAAAGGACTCCTCTTAAAACAGAGAAAGAGGCTCTCTCCTACTCAGCAGACACTCTGCTTTAACTTTGATGCCTTTTGATCACAAAGCTTGAGTCTTATATATGGTGCAGTATGAACACACTGCAGTAGTTAAGTACAAAAAGGCAGGAGGAGCACAAAGGGCATTTCAATATCCAGTTACTAATTAATTGTTACTGTCAATTATATTAATCTGGTCAATAATGTTTATGATAGATACCAAGCACCAAATGATAGAATATTCAGTCTATATTCACTGATTATGAAAAACACCCAGATACTGTTACTCTGTGTCTAGACATGTTGCCAGCAACCAGAAATCTTCAGGACTGAAAAATGAAGCTATTAGAAGTACCAAAAACTGCAGTTCCTCTAAGGGCCACTTGAGGGCAATACTAAAAACAAGTCAATTCTAATGTTCAAGACTGTTTTAAATGCCAACTTTATAGCAGAAAGGAACATGTTTGCCAAACCAGTCTACATGTGTGTTGTGGACACGGAGAAGGCATTAAACTGCATCCCCAGGGGCATCCTGTGGGGGTCGCTTTGGGAGTATGGGGTATCTGGCCTGTTGTTGTGGACCATTCAGTCCTTGTACATCGATAGTGAAAGCTTGGTTTGCATTGCAGGTATTAAGTCAGAGGGAATAAAGTTGGGTGACTTGGTCAAGGACAAAGACATTTGTCACAATTCCGTTTGCAACTTTTATGGGCAGAATTCCTAGGCGCAGCCAAGGGGTGAAGGGTTTCTGTTTTGGTAGGTTCTAGATCACCTCTCTGCTTTTTGCAGTTGATGTGGTTCTTTTGCTTTCATCAGGTGGTGAACTCGCACTGAGGGGTATGTGGCCAAGTGTGTGGAGGGTGGGGTAAGAATTTACACCTCCAAGTTTTAGACTATGGTTCTCAATCGTCAAAGGGAAGAGTGCCCACACTGTCCGGGGAGCAGTTGCTGCCCCAAGTAGAGGAGTTCAAGTATCTCAGGGTCTTGTTTACAAGTGAGGGGAGTGTAGAGCAGGAGACTTATGGATTGCTGTAGTGTCAGTAGTGATTGTCACACTGTACCAGCTATTGCAAGTTGTTGTGAATAGAGAGCTGAGAATGAACACAAAGCTGCCAATTCACTGATGATGCACCACTACAGTCCAGTGTATAAATGCAACTTGCTTACCAAGCAAGCTAGAATTGGGTGATACTATGCACTTCACACTCAAAATATGGTCACCCTTGACTCTAAAATACTAAATTTTAGGCTTCAAAGCTATAGTCCAGAAACCAGTAGGTGAAATCATAGTGGGTAAATCCATTTATTTCTTTTTGTTTTTTTTAGACAGACAGACAGTCTAAGTGTGCCTTGGCTCATTGTGGATCTTTTCAGTCCAAAAGTAACAAAAGTCTAAATGTACCTTTAATGAAATTTGTATTCAAACGCTGCAGTGGATAAATTCAGAAAACAGTAAGACAATGGCTAATGGATCTAGACTTAAACTCATACTTTCCTGTTTTTCTGTTAAAAATATTCAGAGTGAGCCTTTCTTAATGGTTCCTTAATCCTGTTGGCCACAATGGAGCACCTTTGCAAAGACAAAATTATATTTATTGAACCTAAGTTAATAAAGGAAGGTCTGTCGCTGTTGAGTTTGTGACCTCAATTTATGACAGGACAGAAACAGGAGCCTCATCCTCAGTGGCACCAGATACAGGAGGTTACAAAGTAAGGAAATATCTATAACAAATATCTGCACTGCTCCCAGCCATTAGTTGTATAACATCCTTCTTGACTTCACACAATGAGAGAATATCATGTTGGGATTTTACTAAATTTAGGTCCTTAGATTTTCTATTCAAAAGAGATCAAAGACATAGTATGTCCACACAAGAACAAAGGATACCAGGTTACACCACTACGTAGTGCCCAAGGCATGACAGTTTGTTCCTGTTTCTGACATTTCAGCAGGAAGCATTTGTGACCTTTGTGTTACTCTGTAGATCAAGTCTTGATATTCCCCTCAGAGAACCAGAAATACTAATGTACCTAAAACAGACCATCTTACATAAGACCCTAAACTGCATTCATAGGTATGATTTAATAAACTGAAATATATTCCAGATTCTGGAAATGTATTATGCAAAAAAAAAACATTTTGGCTGATATCGCACCAAAAGGCAGTTCGAAACGAGTATCCAGCAGGACTCGATGAGGCGTTGGGTTCTTGGTGCCATATATCTCATCCGCTTTCATCAGGACCTCTGCATCCAGGAAAACCCACTCACCTGAGCCCTCCTGAAATTAGACATGGTACATGTATCAATATAAACAATATCTTTGCATGTCTTCTTTAATTTACTTAAAATAAAAATTTCAAATGCAACATGTAGTTTTTCCAGGTACAGTCATGTGAAAAAGAAAGTTTTCACAGGACAGTCCTGTGAAAAACCAAGTAAACCCCACACTGCTTCCATAGTAATTAACAGGATAAGTACCAGCCAAGTGCTGCTAATTAAATGAAGCCTGTAACTACCATTTTAACCATGAAATTTTTTTCTTTGCGGCCCGGTTCCAAATGGTCCACAGATCAGTACCAGTCCGTGGACCAGGGGTTGGGGACCCCTGTTTTAGACAGTAGAGACCAGTGGAGATGTCTGGCCATCTCCAACACAGCATATCAAAATAAACACCTCACACAGACTACAAAGTACGGCGGTGGAGGGGTGATGATTTGGGCTTGTTTTGTAGCCATAGGACCTGGGCACCTCGCGATCACTCAGTCAACCATGAACTCCTCTGTATATCAAAGTATTCTAGAGTCAAATGTGAGCCCATCTGTCCAATAGCTAAAGCTTGGCTGAAACTGGGTCAAGCAACAGGACAAAGATCTCAAGCACACCAGCAAATCTACAACAGAATGGCTGAAAAAGAAAAGAATCAAGGTGTCGCAATAGGCCAGTCAATGTCCAGGTCTCAAACCGATTGAAATGCTGTGGCAGAACCTGTGCATCTCAATTAACTGAAGCAACATCATACAGTGGGTCAAAACTCCTCCACAACAACAAATTACTTCAAGTTATTGCTGTTAAAGGTGGTTCAACAAGCTAATGAACAGTGAGGGGTACCCAGTTTTTCACATGACTTTAATTTTATTAATGTAATATTGTTCACATTTAAACTATTATTTGGTAACCAACAGTGAAGCTACACTGCACTGACAATTGTTTGCTTGTACTAATTAAAATATTCAGTGATAATTTTCAGAGTATCATGTGGATCATGCAAGATTTTTTTTTAAATAAAAACTACTTTTTTGTATGTAAAAAATAAATACTTAAATTTAGTATTTTCTGTCATCTTGAGTGTGTAATGAACTTACCTTTTGAAATATTTTAAAATGTCAATTTTATTGAAATGTACTTAATACTTTAAATTTATATATTACTTTAGGTTAGGAATCCAGTGTTATACATTATGATTAACATGTTACATTGTCAAATTAAATAGCACTTTTTCTGATATCTGAATGGAATAAATTCTTTTGCATGGAATTACCACCAACTACTGACAGCAGAACCCCATAAAGTGCATAAAAGTCTATAGATATAAAAAGCCATAAACAGTGTATCTTGCAAGTCACATCTCTAAGACATTTTGCGTGGGTGTAAATGCTAACCTCCTCTGATTGTCGGATGCTTTTTAACGGAATCCAGGCAGTCCCCACCATGGTGTCCCAGATGAGGCCTTTGTTCCACACTTCGACAATGAGGCCAAGGTCCAGCCGGTTGATCTCACTGAGGAAATGCAGGTAATATGCAATGTAAAAAAAAACCTTCCTGAGAAACAGTGTTGAAAATGTCACTGAATCAAAGAGCAAAACAATAATTGTGTTGAAGTGAAACTTTGTTATGAGAATTTTTAAAAAGTGAGAAAACCTTTCATAATGTACTTTAGTTCATATTCACTGAACCAGAATTTTCTACATGGTTGCTGTCAGACCCCACCATTGCCTGATAACAAAAGCTACTTCCTCATTTTGTTGTGTATTAGAGGTAATCCTTTCCAGCCTTGTTTTGTCATTCAATGTGCTATTCATAGGGATCATGATAACAGCTTGATGACAGCAATAAAATGGCACATGAATTTTGAAAGCAGCCGCACAACAGATCCATTTGCATATTCTCATTTATGGCACTTTACAACTACTGATGGACCAAACAAAAGAAAGATGAGAGAAAAGATAATCAAAGAGAGGAGGGGAGGGCGTTTAGTATCCAGGGTGCCCAGGTGCAGAGATAAAGGCCTCCTAAATCATTTGCTCATTCAAAATAGCACAGAATAAATAAATGTACTGTAGCAAGGTATTTAACTGTGGCTAATTTCAACAGGGAGAAGTGATTTTGTTCATGTTGCTGTTTGGATTCAGTTTTCCAGTCATTTTTATTTTATTATTATACCTTTCTAAAGCCGCAAAACAAAGTGATAAACCCACATTGGTTAAGACACTGCAGTCTATTTCCAAATATCCACCTGAAAATAAGTGCTTATACCAATACAACTTGGCAATTTTCATTCTCATAATTTGTAATTTCTTTATCACTTTCAAACCTTTTTATACAAAAAAAGGATTAAGCTTAAATAAAGTCTCCCATTCTAATTTAAAGAAACATTTGCAGTTTCAGTCCACATTCACAAAACAACAACAAGGTAGATGTAGATACAGACACAACTGTGGATAATTCTCACCAACTTTTTTTGATTTTTAGGATTGTGGCAGTCGTTTCAGTCCATTACAAATTAAAATTTTCTCATTGATAGTTATTTTGCAGAGCATATCAAGCACAAAGTTAGGTACATAAGTTTTGGGACAATGACAGTGGATTTTAAATCAAACAGTCAAATAGATCTGTTTGAAGTGCAGACTTTCAGCTTTAATCAAGGTTTATAACAAGAGTTGCATTAATAATTTAGGAATTACAGCCATTTTTATAGATTGTCCCCCATTTTCAGAAGCTCAAAAGTAATGGGACACTTGACTGAAAAGCAGTTCCATGGCCAAGTGAGGTCTTTTCCCTCATTATTTCATGACAGACTAAGCAGATAAAAGATCTGGAGCTGATTCCAAGTGTTGAACTTGCATTTGGTAGCTGCTCACTGAAACTCTTAATATTAGTTCCAAAGAGATGCTGATAAAAATTGTAGGAAGCGATTACTAGGCTGGAAGCCCAAAATAAATCCATCAGAAAGATAGCAAAAACTTCAGGAGTGGCCAAATCAACAATCTGGGACATTCTTTAAAAGAAGGAATGCACTGGGCGGCTCAGCAGCACCATAAGGCCTGGCAGACCACAGAAGACAGCTAAAGTAGATGATCACAGAATTCTTTTCTTGGTTAAGAAAAACCCCTTCACAACATCTAGCCAACTCAAAAACACTCTCAGTGAAGCAGGTGCATCATTGTCAAAGTCTACAATCACCTTCATGAACAGCTCATGATCTGAAATGTGCCACATCATCTGTCAAGCATGTTGGAGGCGATGTGATGGCACGGGCATGTATGGCTGTCAATGGAACCGGGTCATTAGCATTTGTTGGTGGTGTGACTGCTGATAGGAGTAACAGGATGAATTTGGAAGTGTACAGGGCTACACTCTCTGCTCAGATTCAGCCAAACGCTGCAAAACTGATTGGACGGCGTTTTCCAATGCAAATGGAGAATAACCTCAGTCGTGCTGTAAAAGCAACCCGAGAGTTTCTCGAGGCAAAGGAAGGGGATATTCTTCGATGGCCAACTCAGTCACCTGATGTCAGCAGCACAGCATGTCAGTTTCTGAAGGCCCCACAAAAGCTGCAACTGAAGGCAGCTGCGGTGAAGGCTTTGACGGAGCACGTCAAGTGAGGAAACGCTGCATTTAGTCATGTTGATGGGTTCTAGGCTTCAGGAAGTCATTGACTGCAGAGGATTTTCATCTGTGTGTCGAACACGGTCCTTACATTTAAAATGATGTCAGTTTGTTCCGTTACTTTTGAGCATCTGAAAATGGGAGACTGCTGTAAATCCTAAACAGTTAATGTAATTCTTTTGTGAAACCTCTTGAACTAAAGCTCAAAGTCTGCACTTCAGTCACATTTTGACGGATTTAAAATCCACTTTTAAGGCAAAACCACAAAAAGTCATTGTTGGAAAACTTATGAGCCTAACTTTTGGTTGCTTTGAGCTTTAGTTTGACAGAAAATTTATTTGCAACTATTTTTGTCAGCATATATTGTCAAATATTTATTTTTAACTCTCCCTTTGACACATACTGTGATAATATTTCTGGATTTTCTTTTCGGCAAAACAAGATGTTTGAAGATTTCACCTGATTTTATTGGTAATTCTAAATGGGATTTTTCACTTTTTATCCTTTTTTTAAAAAAAAATTAAATAGTTTTTTAACATCACCTTAAAGAAATCGTCTAAAATCTGCCAGAAAAAGTGCTTATTTGATTTGATCCAAGCAGTTAACAAGTTTAGCTACATCGGAGCAGAACTATCGGAGTAAAATTACCGTAAGAGTGGTAAGCGACACCCAGACAGTGCAGAAAAGTGCTGTCAGAACTGGCTACTTTTAATGTTTGGTTATTCATACGAAAACTGCGAAAAATATGGAATAAGATGTTTTCGTGAGACCTGCAGTGCATTAAGCATTTATTAATACATAGTTCATTATTCACCCCAGTTTTTCCATACTTACCAAAATCAGGATGTTTTCAATAGTATATGTTAAATAGAAGCTACTTTTTAAATTTCCTTTTTTTTCCATCACAGGGTCGCCACAGTAGATGGATCTGCATACGTGATTTGGCATAGATTTTACCCCTGATGCCCTTCTTGAGCGACCTTCCCATGTATCATTGCTTGTTACCGGCACTAGGACTGCACTGGCTTGTAACCTGAGGCTGGGCTTGTTTCTTCTCCCGGTTGTGAACTGGGGACCTTTCACATGTGAGCAGAATGTGTAAACCACTATACTATAGAGGACACTATAAAGAATATGTATGAATAAAGGGTATAAAACTCTATGGTAGAGTTGGGTTTTGAACTCTGTGCCATCTTTGCCGTATGACTGATGTTGAATTATTCCAGGCCACAACTGACCCCCTGTCAGCCACAGGCTTTGAAGAATTATAAATTTAAGACTTTTTCAGACACATACCACAAGTGTTCAAGTCGCTAATGGGTAGCTAATAGATTTTTAGCCTACTGTTACCCTTACGTGCCTTTACACATACAGTAAACAGCTTGACAATGGAAATAAAGACGTTATGTAAACATAAGAAAGACCCACCGTTAGCACGTTTACCTCCAGTTGTTCAGCTGATATCTTTTGCCTAATTACAGCAGGCTAAATCATTCACTGTTCTCTCTTCACACCAGCAGCAATGCATCTAAAGCCTGCAGCTATGCCACACAGCTGTTCTGACTTTGCCTCACAGTATGCAGCATTCCAGATGGGTAGTGCTCCGCTAACCCCCCGGCAGTACTGGGTCTAACGAGTTTCTAGTGGAAATCCAACTCTGCATTCTGTGAAACGCAGGAGACAGTCCCCGATATTAACTTTCACAATACTATATCCATATTTTTTGCTAATTTTTGACAATACGCTTTCATTTAGAAAGCTCTAAACCAGAATATGCTGAATATTTGTATGATACTGTCAAACAGGAGAGAATAACTTGTACTGAACATCTTACCGCACATCTCGAGGACTGGTAGGTGTCTTTGGGTTCTACTCGGGGTGAAAGTGGGCAAAGCCTTTTCACGAATTCGGTGAGGTCACTCAACTCCCTGTGTGATTAACAATGAACAAATTGCGCCTTTTAGAGGCGTAATTTGTTGCCTGCCCGACAGGGGCCACAAAGCTAATAAGAGCGTGGCAAAGATGTCAGTCAAGTGGTGTGCGTTTACGCCCATACACAGTCTAAAGAGGAGGTCTAATCAGCTTGAATAAGTGGAAGCTACTGTGCAGGTGTGCCGTGAAAACGAAAGCCTTTGGATAGGACCGCTGCTGGGACTAGTGGTTGAGCAGTTAACAAGGACTAACGTGCAGAAAAAATTGTATGGCTTTACTTTTTCTTATTTAATGACAATAAATACAGGTCAACGTAAAGGCTATTGAAAATTATAAGTTGTAACATCAGCCTTAATAGTGATGTTAATGTTGTGGCTCTCTTTCGTCTTTAACCTCAGCTAGTATCACTTTTGGGTGAAGGTGGTGTTCTACCTGTGCCACACCCAACAGTAATGTGTACTGATGCATTTCAGGAGTGCACCTCTACGTCATCAGCATCACCAGAGGTCAGTAAAGACACCATATTCTGAAGACACAGCTACATGATGGCTAAACATTAATTTACCCCCAAGAGATGTCATGCCCCCCACCTCATAGTTTTATTAAGCATTAACAATACAGAAGAAAATGATGCTCCTGTAGCTGATGCTGCTGAAACCTGGGTAGCAGTCCCACCACTTGCTGTGTCTCCCCTCCAGTCAAATAAAAAGCCATTAATAGACCTTTAAAAAAAAATACAAAAGGTTTTAAGTTGAATTTTAGTGAAATAAAGGTCAGTATTTTTCCCTACGCACAGTAATTTATATTCATTCAGCTAAGCTTCACTCAGTGGTTTTCCCCTGGTCATCCACACTTCCACTGCAGTGGCTCAATGCCCCACCGGGGGCTCTACCTGTTATTAAGATATATTAAGAGATTGATGCATTATAAATTTAACATGAATTATGATATATAGGGCTCATATATTATTTATTAAGTATCTGTGGATGCACACGTTACACCCAGCTTTGTTTCTTTGAGGTGATTCTGGTGTTTATTTTCAGTTAAAAAATTTTAAATTCTGACTTTAAGGCCTGCAATTTATATAGAGAAACAACTTTGTATGGAGATGATATAAACACAAAATATTATATAAAAAATATTGTGTAACTGAAGTTACAAAAGTTTAAAGGCTTTTGATGATCAAAAGTGGTTTGAGATGTGCTGTTTTTTCTGCTGACCTAAATATTAGTAAAATCCTGGCTATGAATGACCCTGCGCCTTTCTACAGGCTCTCGGTAACTATTTGTTTCTCAGTGACACTTGATATGTGCAGGTCATATTGTGATTGTACACTCTATTGACAAAAGTACTGGGCCACCTACACATAGCACCTACAGGAGTTCTTATGACATCCCATCTAAATCCATAGGCATTAATATGGAATTCGTCCCCCTTTGCAGCTATAACACCTTCCACTCTTCTGAGAAGATTTTCTACAAGATTTTGGTGTATGTATTTGGATTTTTTAAAAATTCATTCAGAAGAGCTTTTGTAAGGTCAGACATTAATGTCTAGCACACATTCTCTGTTCTAGTTTATCCCAAAGGTGTGGACCGGGTTGAGGTCAGGGCTCTGTGCGGGTCAGTCAAGTTATTCTACACCAAACTCATCCAACCATGCCATTTTGGCTCTTGCTTTACTGGGGGACAGTGTGCTGCTGGAAGAGAAAAGAGCCTTCCCGCAAAATTGGAAGCGTAGAACTGTCCAAAATGTCTTAGTAAGCTCAAGATTTAAGATATTCCTTCACTGGAACTCAGGGGCCCAGGCCAACCCCAGAAAAACAACCCCATAACATTATTCCTCCTCCACCAAACTTTAAAGCTTGCATAATGCAGTCAGGCAGGTAATGTTCTCATGGCATTCACCAAATCCATCCTCATCCATCAGACTTCCAGATAGAGAAGTGTGATGAGTCACTCTACAGAATATGTTTCTAAGTGCTCCGGAGTCCAGTGGCAGCACGCTTTATACCTTTCCATCTGGCATATTGCTTGCACGCAGCTGCTTGGACATGGAAACCCATGTCATGAAGCCGTTCTGATGTTAATGCCTAAGGAGGTTTGGAACTCTGCTGTTAGTGAGTCAGCAGAGCATTGGCAATTTTTATGCACTATGTACCTCAGCACTTGGCAATCCCACTTTGTAACGATATGTGGTCTGCCACTTCATGGCCGAGTTGCTATGGTTCCTAAATGCTTCCACTAATACCACTCACAGTCCGACGGTGGAATATCAAGGTGGGCCAAAATTTCTCTAACCGACTTGGTGCAATGGTGACATCAACACTGGAATTAAGTGAGCTCCTCAGAATGACCCCTTCTTTCACATATGTATGTAAAGGCAGACTGCAAGGCTGTGTGTTTTATTTTATACACCTGTGGCAATGAGACTGAAGGAGACACCAGAATTCAGTAATTATGTGGTGTAACCCAATACTTTTGTCCATCTTGTTATCTAGGAGACGTTGATTCTTCCCAGCTATATGTTTTATCTTTTCAGTGATAGATTAACTGGTCTGCATGTGGCACTGCGTTGTTTGATCTGATATGCATTATCTCAGATTCTAGTAATTGGATTTTGACAAAAGACGGTCATATTATACGTTCCATCTTATTGTGGCACTCTACAAATTACACAGGAGGGAGGCGGCAAGTTCGGTTAATATTTGTAGGACTGCGTCGTCCGTGCTGTTGATTTGCTGTGGTTATTGTGAATAAACACCCCTGCTTTTCCACCTGGAGACAGTACCCCCCCCCCCTCTCATTTATCTTGCCTTTTGCTTCTTTGGGTGCCCAGATCTCTTCAGCCCCTCAAGCTTTAGAGAAGAGAAACTCCTCAGCGTTTGGCTAATGGCTCCACAGTTCCCACACTGATTAGGAGCAGCCCAGAAACAGCAGTATTAAGTCAATGATTAAGTAGTTAAGAAGCCCTAGAAAGAACCAGAAATTGCTGGGGACAGCAATTTGATATTGTTTTACTCTTTAAACGTGTTTCACAGAACATGTTTAAACAGTTTTGTCAAGCAGTGCATTCACTTACTGCTAGAGTGCTTTTAATACAGTTTGTCCTTGTTTGCATAGCTTCATTTAACCGCCATGCCTAAGTAGTGATTTAATAATTCAGCGAAGTCCCTGCATACCAGAAAAGACCACAGAATGACACACATACCTCACATTGATGCTACCCTGAAAACCTCCACTTCTGAGGTTTTCTTTTTTTCCCATTTTACTCAAAATAAAGATTTACATGTGCTTTTATGCAAAGGATGTGGCAGCACTGCACTGCAGCCTATGAATCTTATTGAAAATGTTATTAAAAAAAAAAAAGCAGTTTCAACAATAACGTTCAGTCAGTGGGGAAAATAAACCAGGATTGTCCTCAATTCATGAGTGGTCTGAGATGTTTTCATGTGACACTGACAGCTGGAGATGTTTCCCAGCATATTGATGATGGGATACAGCAGGATGTGCTTTCTCCATTTGTTGTGTGGGAGAGGTGGACGTACCCTTCCCGAGGAATGCTCTGCTCTCTTGTGGTAATTCAATAGACTGGCTACATGAGCCACACGCTACACACACACACTCCCGGTAATGTCTGCTTGTGTGTGGTCACTTATCCATTCATTTGTGTGTGCTTATCTAAGAGTGCGCACAACTGGGTATTGCGCATGTGTCTGCTGTGTGTGTGTGTGTGTGTGTGTGTGTGCTTGTACCTAAAATAACCTAGGTTTTAGTGCTTTTGTTCTCCTGGCGATAGTCTGAGACGTCTTCAGCCTGCCTTTGTTTGAACGCCGTGTTGTCGAGCAGACCTCTTGCTTAAGGCTGAGATGTTAGCAGGCTGTGGTCTCTGCATTATTGATGCAGACTGTGACTGGGCTCCTTGGGCCATAGGCTACAACTTAAAAAAATCACAAGGTGGAGTGAACTCCGGTTGAACTCGCAGGGAAGTTAGCAGGAGCGCTCAGAGACAGTGGGGAAGGTGGTGGTGGGAGAGTAGTCTCTCTGGCTTCAGTCTAAAACAGAGCTGCCTTAAAAGGGGGCGCTGAGAGACGACCTGATTCCGGTGACATGACGAGTTTACCGGTACATTTTAATGAGCCCTGGTCCCAGGGCGAGACTCAGATGATTAAATTTAGCTCATGGGCCGGAAAAGTTTAAGACGGTGTGCCTTAGATAGGAGCTGCACTGTGGATACCAGGGACACATAAAAAAGCTTTTGGCACGCCATGAAAGGAAATTAAGCAGGCTACCTTGTTTCCTACCACCGACCTATTATGCTTCCTGTTCCATTTTTTTTATTTTTTATTTTTTTGACTCAAGCAGAGTAGCTTTGCATGATTCCCAGATAATAATCATTAGTGCCTCCACTGTCTGAAACAAACCTTTTTAGATTCCTTCCCCAGCCCTTTTAGCCATGATTGGCTGCTCCTCACAAATGAAAGATTTGAACTGCCAGTGGCCCTCACTGGCCACTTCATTGGCACACAACACTAGTAGCAGGTTTAACCATCTTTTGCGTCAGAACTTCAAAAAAAATTGTTGACGGCATAGATTCAATAAGGTGCTGGAAACATTCTTCAGAGATCTGCTGCTGATTTGTTGGCGGCACATCCATGATGCAGACTCCTGTTCCTCCACATCCCAAAGGTGCTCTGTTGGACTCAGATCTGGTGACTGTGGAGGCCTCTGTAATACAGTTGAGCTCACCGTCATTGTTCAGGAAACCAGTTTGAGATGATCTGAACTTTGTGACGTGGCGGCGCCTGGTGTGGTCGTTTGCTGCCGTAGCCCATCTGCTTCGAGTTTTGGCATGTTGTGCGTTCGAACATGCTCTTCTTCATACCTTGGTTGTACTGAGTGGTGACTGGAGTTACTGTTGCCTTCTCGTGAGCTTGAAGCAGTCTAACCATCCTCCTGTGACCTTTGGCATCTTCAAGGCATTTTCTCTGCTGCTCTCTGGATATTTTCGCTTTTTTGGACCATTCTCTGTAAACCCTAGAGATGGTTGAGCGGAAAAGTGCCAACAGATCAGCAGTTTCTAAAATACTCAGACCAGAATATTTAGCGCCAACGACAATCCCATGTTCAAAATAATTAAAATCACCTTTCTTCCCCATTCGGATGCTCAGTTTGCACTTCATCAGGTTGTCTTGACCAAGTCTACATGCTTAAGTTTCAGGCATGTGACTGGCTGATAAAGTTTTTGTGTGAATGAGCAGTGGAATGGTTATAAATAATGAATGAAATAATAAAGCATCATCAGACAGTAGCTCTGGCGAGAGAGGAAAAAAAAATTGCTTTTGGTTCTTAGTTCCTATCTCAGAAACACTAAATCCTTGTTTCTATCATGCAGCTTGAGAGATGCCTTCATTAACTGCCGCCCCATCCTGTTGTCCATTAGTTCTAAAAGACACACCTTCCATTATAAGGAGGAGCGTTAGATTAGATCATGCTGGAGTTAGCTGTATATTTTAATTCAATAAAGTCCAGTAACATGAGGAAACAGCTAGCCTGACTCTTTCCTAAGAAAACCACATAGTATAGTCCCTAATGGGAGCAGCCGAAAGAAGAAGAAGAAGAAATTTGTTACATGCCATTCATTTGTTTCATCCATATCAAATAATGAATTAAAAAAATGTCATTTGTGATTTTGCATGGGGTTTGCATGGTTTTTCCCTGTTACTACCATGAAAGCTATTTTTTAAAGCACTGGAGCTGTCTCTTTAAGAGCCATCCACAATATTATTCAACTGCAGAACTTATTACCCAACAAAAGACATTCACATGCTTGTCGTTGTGATGAGTCGATTGCTTTTTGCTTTTAAAAGGAAGTGAAGAAAGGGGATTTGTTTGTGTGTGAGTGATTGTCAGCTGTTGCCATACCATTATAGTTAAGTCCTTGTAATTCAACCCTGTCTTAAACTGTTCTGCAGGTTCACTGCACAGCTCTGGCTGCAGAGTGCCCCCACTTCAGCTGGCATGGCTTGTGTGTTTGCTGTGCTGCTGACTTAGCTTTGCACAGACCTTTAGATCATTTATGTATTCATCCATTATTTATTTATATATGCGAGATCTTGAGCAGTTTTTTAATTTGAGCGCTTCGTCCTCCAGTGAAATTTTACTTGACGTTATTGGTACACGCAGATTTGACATCAGAATTCAGGAATCATGCAAATGTGAACTCAGATAAGGCATGTTTTTAGTAATATGATGAAAATGTACATTAATTCATTTATATCAAGAAGTTCTTACCCCAAGAAACTTGCAGACTCCCTCAAACTGTTAACTGCTGATGCCTCAGAATTGCAGATCAGCCGATGACGTCACCGTGCCCTCAAGACAAGAGCCTGATTTTTAAATCGGGGGAAGAAATCAGCTAGTTGGCGTTCTGAAAAGAATCCCCACACCCAAGTTTTAACAAAGGATGGAAGTACAGAGAGGGTCAGTTAAAGTTAAAATGACACAGGCCAAACTCATTCATGTGGCCAAAATAGAATCCTGCTGTAGGTGTTTCTGCCTTTTGTGTGTGTGCATGTGTGTCTGTGTGTGTCTAGGGCCTTACAGTCCTGTGAAAAGCACACTCCATTATTCAGGAGCTTGTAGAACCACCTTTAGCAGCAATAACTTGAAGTAATTATTTTCTGTATGACTTTATCAATCTCTGACTTTGTTATAGGGGGTTTAGGCCCACACTTGTTTACCGCATTGCTTCACGTCATTGAGGTTTGTGAGCATACGTTTATACACAGTTCCCTTAAGGTCTCGCAACAGCATTTCAGTCAGTTTGAGGTCTGGACTTTGACTTGGCCGTTGCAGTGCCTCAGTTCTTTTCTTTTTCAGCCATTCTATTGCAGATTTTTTGTGTGCTTGAGATCATTGTCCAGTTGCATAACCCAGTTTCAGCCAAGCTTTTGCAGTCAGATAGGTTCGCATTTGACTCAGCAACCTCTACAGCCGTACAAGCCCAATTCCAAAAAGTTTGTAAAATATAAATAATAACAGTGCAATCATTTGCAGATCTCATAAACCAATATTTTATTCATGTTCACATGTGGCTTCTTCTTTGCATGATAGAGCTTTAACTTGCATTTTTGGCACAGCCACCTGTGTTCACAGACCATGATTTCTGGAAGTGTTCCTGAGCCCACGCAGTGATTTCCATGGCAGAATCGTGCCCGTTTGCAATGCAGTGCTGCTCGAGGACCCGAAGATCTAATGGTTTTCGGCCATGCCCCTTACACACAGAGATGTTGCAAGTTTCCTTGAATCTTTTGATGATATTATGTACCATAGATGGAATAATCGAAGTCCTTGGAATTTTACGGTGAGGAACATTTTTCTGAAATTGCTCCACAAGTTCTAGACACAGTTTCTCACAGATTGCTAAACCTCTGCCCATCCTTACTTTTGAGAGACTCTGTCTCTGTAAGGTGCTCTTTTTATACCCAGTCACATTACTGGCCTGTTGCCAATTAATTTCATTAACTGCAGCACGTTCCTCCAACTGTTTCTTTTTAGTTTCACTTACTTTTTTTGTTGCCCTTGTCCCAACTTTTTTGAGATAAGTTGTTGCCATCAAATTCAAGAGCAGCTTGTTTTTTTTCATGAAATGGTAAAATGTCTCACTTTCAACAGTTGATATTTTTCTGTATAAAATTATTTTTGTGAATAAAATATTGGTTTATGAACTTTAGAAATCGTTGAATTGTGTTTTTATTTATATTTTACACAGCATGATTTACACATTCGCTTTACAAGGAAAAGGTCCCTGGTTCAATTCCAGGTGGGGACACAAGCCCCTCTCATCACGGAGGGTCGCATCAGGAAGGGCGTGCAGCGTAAAAACCTCTGCCACATTACCAGTGCGGATTAATCTGCTGTGGTGACCCCGTGGGGAGAATACAAGGGAACAGCCAGCGGTACATTTTATTTTATTTTTTTACACAGCGGCCCAACTATTTTGGAATTGGGGTTGTACTTTGCTATACAGAGGAGTTCAATGTTAACGCAGTGACTGTAAGATGCCCAGGTAATGTGGCAGTAAAACAAGCCCAAATCATCACCCCTCCACCGCTGTGCTTGACAGTTGGTATGAGGTGCTGATATGTGTGTGTGTGTGGTTTTCATGTTCACTGCTGCGAAGATTGTGGAATAGTATTAACACACTTGAATGCAAGCTGCCAAGACTTCTGCTTTCACAGGAGTGGTCATAGTGGTTGATGATCAAATAATCAAGTGCACTTGACGGCTGCTGCTTACCCTCTTAATTCCTATGGAAGCAATAAAAGTGCACTTTTGACATGTTCTTTTTCACGAGTGTAACTTACCTTTTCCTAATTTTTTAGCATTGAGGCCATAATAAGAATTTGTGGCAGATTGCCATGTAACTACCTGGGGTCTTTGGTTGTAGGTTGAATGAAATTAATTGATTTAACCATGCAGTAGCCTCTACGGGGTATAAAAACAACTCCTATAAAACTTTTGTTTAAAAATTGACACACTGGTTTCACAGCAGCGGTGACACCAGTATTTAACTTCTGAATCCTTGCACAAGTTAAACCCAGCCACAGGGGCCCACAAGCCAGTGTAGTCCTAGCGCCGGTCCCAAGCCCGGGTAAATGGTGAGGGTTGTGTCAGGAAGGGCATCCGGCGTAAAAATGTTGCCAAATCAAATATGCGGATTCA
>VUQH01031097.1:24735-60255 GCA_015106775.1 Etroplus canarensis | reverse complement strand
ATGGAGGCAGATGATCCGCTGTGGCGACCCCTAACGGGAACAGCCGAAAGAAGAAGAAGAAGAAGAAGAAATCACCAAAGTTAGAAATACCCTGTGATGCTGAATAACCAGTTCATGCATTTATAACTTATAGACTTCATTATTGTAATTCATTGCTATATGGCTTCAGTTGATCCAAAATGTTGAAGTGAGACAGGGACTGACAGGGACTAGAAATATTTCCCCTATATTGGCTTCTCTTCATTGGCTCCCTGTTAAATCCAGAATTGAATTTAAAATCCTTCTCTTCACATACGAAGTCTTGAACAATCAGGCCCCATCTTATTAAAGGGAGTTCTTCCTTCACACAGTCCCAAGTGCTTACTGACAGGGGATGGTCTGATTGTTGGGGTTCTCTCTCTAATGTTGTAGGGTCTTTATTTTACAGTGTAAAGCACTTTGAGGTGACCTTTGATTTGAAATGGCTCTATATAAATAAAACTGAACTGAAGAGAACAGAATTTTGTTCCTTTACCCAGAAAAAAGAAATTCTCCATCCCTACAATACTCCATCATTTTTTCCCCTCTTTTAGCTGTTTCATGTCGAAAGCAGGATGGTGGGCAAGCAGACACTGAAGCTTGTCTTAAGTTTGCTAGCTCCATGCCGGCTCTCACCCAGCCCTGCCAGGTGCCCTGCCAGGAGGACTGTCAACTCAGCAGCTGGTCCAAGTTTTCTTCCTGCACAGCTGACTGCGTGGGCGTCAGGACCCGTAAGAGGATGCTAGTGGGTAAGTGGCAGACTTCCAGATTACATCAACCTTCAGAGTTAGCTCAGTGATGAAAAAGAATATTATTTTTGTTTGTACTTTTCTGTGTGAAGATGACTGAGAGCAATCTAGACCATCCCCAGGAAGCAAAAAAAAATCTTGAAGATGTTAAAAGTTTTTTCTATCCCTGCAGGAAAGAGTAAAAAGCGTGACCAGTGTAAAAACAACCAGCTGCATCCCTTGAGTGAGACCCAATACTGCCCATGTAACAAATACAATGCCCAGCCAGTGGGCAACTGGTCAGATTGTATCCTACCAGAGGGTGGTCGAACGGAGAGTCAACTTGGCATGAAAATACAAGGTGACATCAAGGAGTGCGGCCAAGGATACCGCTACCAGGCCATGGTGTGCTATGACCAGGACAACCGCATTGTGGAGACTTCGCGCTGCAATAGCCATGGTGGGCTTTCTGTGCTTGATTTACTCTCTAATCCTGACACTCATGACCCTCTCATTCATTTTATTCAACACCTGCAATAGTTACACTGTAACTAATAAAATAGAATTTTATCTAGGTTTCTAACAGACCATTGAATCTGATTAAATGTTCCCTGTGGAGTTCTACTTTTTCCCTCTTCTTTACATGGTTACATCTGAGGATATTAGAAATAATCCCACATGTGAGTTAGGTCTAAAATATAGTTGCATTTCTGATCAATAGATTATTCTGAAGGCACAATATATTTAAAATTTCAACCAATGAACCTGTTTGACAGTCTACATTCTTGATTTGCCAGGGAGAGTTACATCATAACACACAGTCAGTTTTTTTTAGCTTTTAGATTAAACCAAATATTCTACCTATTAGGGGAATGAAAATGGATTTCTTTGATGAATACAGTCTTAGCTTACACTGTGTGTGATTTTCAATCAAGCTTAACATTACTGGTCATTGGCATGGCCTAAAATGAGCTGTTTTGGGAAATACTGACAAGTTGTTTTGGTATATACTATACAGAGGGGTTACAAATTAAAGGAAAAACCAGAATAAAACGGTGGAGAAACACAGTGATGGCACTGGTAGTCAATAATTCTCTGTGGCATGAATAAAAATGCTGACAAAAAGATGCTGCCATCTTGAATTTGTATCAAGATGAGCAGTGAAAAATGATGGTGGCTTTGAAAGAGGGTTTAATGTTGGGGTACGAACGGCAGAATCTTGTTTGAAACAGCTGCTGTTTCAGTAGGAACAGTGAAAACAGCAACATCTGCATTGGATATACATCAGTAAAGAGAATCTGATATTGTGCTTGACATGCGGTTATATGATAATAATTAAAAAAAGGAAGCTTCTTTTCACTTGACTGGGAATGTCAGTGCATATATAAGGATCCAGTCTAGCAACAGATAAAAAGGGATATTATGATTGCATCAAAGTACAACTGCTCATTACAAGAAAAACAAATAACATAAACCCATTTTGATGAACCTTTTCATTCATTCTGAATAAAGTGATGTCGTTCAGGAAGCCCATTCATGTGGTAAGAGGGCTCACTTAATGTTTATTCATTCCTCCGTGGTTTATTCTTCATATTTATATGGACACATATTGTTTTTTCAAGCTCTCAACACTGATGTGTACTGTATACCGACAAGTAATTGGATCAGTTACTGTAAATCTACTTTTCACAGAGAATATGCAAATGCAAAAATAGTTTCTAAAAGTTTACAATCTCGGTTTACAGTGGACTTCATTAGTTATGTACCTGATAATTTACCACAAGCTGTTGATCACAACATCTGTACAAACCAACTATAAGTTCTTACGTGTTCTACTAAATACTTAAATGAAATTCTGGCCACCTCAGCTGCTGCTAAATTATATTCATGTTGAACTTTACAATAAAATATTATATACAGTGCCTTGTAAAAGTATTCAAAGTTTACAGTTGTTTAAAAAAGCCTAGCATTCTTTTTGTTTTTTTGTTTTTTTAACAGCGTGGACTAGCTTTTGGAAGAACATTGTTCTTTCCTCCAGTAGTGTTTCAGACATTGGAAAAATGTATTTGCATTAAAATTGTTTTCGTTCTACTTAGTGACCAAAAACTACTAATAAAACCTTTGTACTGGCAATGCCTGTGCTTGTGCCGCTGTTGGTTTGGAGGCAGTTTGGTCTGGTACCTTTTACCAATCAGGCCCCATCCTCTCTTAAAGACCTCATTGTACCATATTTTCCCAATAGAGCACTTTCCTAAAGTTTTTAAAAGTAGAATGGGAGGCAGAGCCTTCAGCTATCAGGCCCCTCTCCTGTGGAACCAGCTCCCAGTTTGTCTTCAGGAGACAGACACCCTCTCTACATTTAAGATCAGGCTTCAGACGTTCCTTTTTCATAAAGCTTATAGTTAGGGCAGATGGCTGCCCCTCCCTGATCTAAATTCTGCTGGAGGTAACTTCCTGTTTAAAGAGATATCTTCCTTCCCACTATCGCCAAGTGCTTTCTAATAGTGGATTGTCTTGTTGATCGTCTTCTTGTTTGAGGACCAAATGTTATGTAGGATTACGGAGTGGAAGTTGGGATAATTTTCATAGAAAGGAAATCCCATAATCTGCAAACATCATTAATGGATTTCTGGCAATAGTCCCATCTGTACATATGAGGACTTGTTTAAACTAAAATGTAGACTTAAAAAAAAAAAAAAAGAAAACAGATTTTGAAATGGAACACAGCTAGAGAACACCAGTTGTTTTTAGTATCTTCTACTGTAGCTGGAGGCCCTGTGCAAAAAAGAATTTACTTTAACTGTCTAAGCTCACTAAAATACATGGACAGCACTTTTAATCCAACAAGCAGTCGTCTACAAATATCATCCTCTTAGAGTGATTACATTTGACCCATCTGCTGCCAGCAGCCCAAACATGTCACTCCATTTTTGGTGAGATGTATTAACAGTCCACAGTGTATTCCAGCAAAGGGAGCACAAGGAATTAAAAGTCACAGGGCTGCTGGATCCTGCATTTTAGCTCTGGGAAAATACAGCACACATCAAAGCACTCTGGGGAATGAGCGTATCTGTTGGCTCGTTGAGAAATCTGACTTGTTGCAATTCAAAGCTTTCCTCCCAGTATGGGGCTGCTTGATGGTAACCAGCTGTAACTGTAATAAGATATTCTGCTCAGAGTCGATGCTGCGCCTCGCTTTCGGTCTGATTTGAACGGTTTTATTGGCAATGCCAGAGAGCATTGTGGGAGTAACATGTCAAGCGCTTGCTCCTTCCTGATGATATTTGCCCTCAGGCTACAGCTAAAGATCAGTGATGATGTGTGTTTTTAAAGCAAGCATCAGGCAAAGGAATGCATAGGTGAATGTCTAGTGGGCATGGATGGGTAACAACAGGAATCCTTTTAAGTTTGAGGAAGGGTTCTGATTGGTAGTGGTGCTGGTGGTCTCACTTGGAGTTCTCATTTTGGTGTGTACTTCAGATCATCAAAACAGACTATTAAAATCCATTCTTCCTTATATGTTCCAGCCGCATGTTAACTCATTCTGTAGAGTCAAGATGCTGTAAACAATCTTGTCTGGGATGCCACACACTTTCTGTTATGTGACTGGTTACAGGGTATATTGAGGAAGCCTGCATCATCCCCTGTCCATCTGACTGCAAACTGAGTGAGTGGTCCAATTGGTCCCGCTGTAGCAAATCGTGTGGCAGTGGGGTCAAAGTGCGCTCCAAATGGCTCAGAGAAAAGCCGTACAATGGTGGCAGGCCATGCCCTAAACTGGACCATGTCAACCAGGTGACTGTGTTAGTTATAGCTTAAAAAAATCACTTTTGGTACCTGTTTTTGTGTGTACAACTACCTGATTAATGTTTCTTTCTTGTTGTCTCTTCTCTTCTTTGATGAATGGATCTCATTTACAGGCTCAAGTAAGTAGTCTGCTGCATTTTGTGAAAATCATTTTTGATCTTATTTAAAAAAAATATTTTGTCTTTATTGAGTGAGGGACATTAAACACAACAAGCAAAACTGTGTAGTACCATAAAAATTCCCTATTTTCATGTTTCTAAAATTCACTTTTTTTCCTGAAGATCAGGTGGGTAACCGTGGTGTTTGTATGTGTGTCAGGTCTATGAGGTGGTGCCTTGCCTCAGTGACTGTGGACAGTATGTCTGGGTGGCAGAGCCTTGGAGTGTATGGAAAGTCAGCAATGTTGACGTTAAGGACAACTGTGGTGAAGGTGTTCAAACCCGAAACGTCAGGTAACATGAACCAAATCGTGTCTACACAGTCACATGCTGGAGTTTCCTTTTGGTCGTGCTCTTGTTAGTGTGAACTTTTGATTTGTGGGTGGCTGTGGCTCAGGAGGTAGAGCAGGCTGTCTTTCAACACAAAGGTTGGCAGTTCAATTCTTGACTTCTTCAGTCTACGTGCCAAAGTGTCCTTGGGCAAGACACTGAACCCCAAATTGCTCCCCATCCATTCATTGGCGTGTGAGTGATAGATAAAAATGCGCTTAAGGCATAGAATAAAGTGCTGTGTGAATGAGGCTTGTAGTAGAAAGTGCTTTGAATGCTCAGTTAGAGTAGAAAAGTGCTATTTAAGTACCCGACCATTTGACATCAGTGAAGGCTCAAGCAGGTTATGCAGAAACAGGAGCAGTTAGTGCAGCTTATAAATCTGGTAACAACTATAAATGTGTTTAATTTCAGTGGTAGAAGTAAATGACAGTGACTCACGTAATATTTGTTTGCAGTTAGCAACATAAAGAAGTTAATTTATCAGTGAATGGTTTGCAGTGGACCAAACCACTGAGAGGTACACTGGATATAGAAAATCTACACATCCCTGTTAAAATACCAGGTTTTTCTAATGTAAAAAATGTGACCACAATAAATAATTTTAAAACTTTTTCCACCTTTAATGTGACCTGTAAACTGCAAAATTAAAATGGAAAAGAAATAAATGTTTTAGGGGGAAAACATGAAAAGTAAAAAAAAAATACATACAGGTACATCTCAAAAAATTAGGATATCATGAAAAAGTTCAATATTTTTGTCACTCATTTCAGAAAGTGAAACCCATATATTAAATAGATTCATTACACATAGAGTGAAATATTTCAAGCCTTTATTTCTTGAAATTTTGATGATTATGGCTTACAGATAATGAATACTCAAAATTCAGTGTCTCAGAAAATTAGAATATTACATAAGATCAATAATAAAAGGATATTTTAAACAGAAATGTCAAGCTTCTGAAAAGTATGTTCATTTCTATGCTCTCAGTACTTGGTCGGGCCTCCTTTTGCATGAATTACTGCATCAGTGTGGTGTGGCATGGAGGCAATCAGCCTGTGGCACTGTTCAGGTGTAATGGAAGTCCAGGTGACTTTGGTAGCAACCTTCAGGTCATCTGCATTGTTGGGTCTGGTGTCTCTCATCTGCCTCTTGACAATATCCCATAGATTCTCTGTGGGGTTCAGGTCAGGTGAGTTTGCTGTCCAGTCAAGCACAGTAACACCATAGGTACTAAACCAGCTTTTGGTACCTTTGGCAGTGTGGGCAGGTGCCAAGTCCTGCTGGAAAATGAAATCAGCATCTCCATAAAGCTTGTCAGCAGAAGGAAGCATGAAGTGCTCTAAAAGTTCCTGGTAGATGGCTGTGTTGACTGGACGTGTCCCAATTCAGGGTCTGCATCCTTCGAAGGCTTCATTTGAAGGCCAGTTACGTCACAGTGCGGCGACAAGTGCTGTCCCAATTTGGAAGCTCCTCTAAACACGGCCTCCAAATGAGTCCTTCCATATCCCAAGATGCATTGTGCACCGGTGAGCTCCGAAAATTTTTGGAAAAAATGCGAGACGGCGGAGAAGTAAACTTTAAAAAGTAATTATTGGATTTATTTAGTCTCAAATATGCAGCAGTACAAATGTTAAAACAACAAAGAACCTTAAAACGTTATAGTTGGTGAACTTTCAGCTACATTTTGTGACTTTAATATTGTCGCTGTTTAATGCGACTCAGCTGTTCAAAAGTTAATCTTCTACAGATTCAGTCAGTTTTAAAAAATTGCAGGTCAAAGGTCAGGTTGTGATGCTGCCTGGTTTAAACTCAGTTCAAACGTTTTAATCACAGCTGATGTCAGCTGAGCTGCTTCTGTTGGTTTGATGGAGAAACTTGTTAAACTGACAGAGGACAAAGCGATTTTATTCACAGGACAAACACTGGACCGCAGCAGACACTTTGTAATATCCCAGTTTAACCAGTTCATTTGTCTCTCAGGCTGAAGACAAACCCTCATAATTAGACAGTAAACTGTCTGTGCTGTTTTTAGATCACCTGAGTCTGTCACCTTTACCAACATGTCTGCAGGATCTTCTGTCTGTCCTGTGTCCTCTGTGATGTCTCTTTAAAATCACAGAGTAGGTAGATGTGATCTTAAGTTAAAATTCTCTTTTAATTCTCTAACTTACTGAAACTTTCATATCCATCAAGTTTTACAATTTTCCCCAGACAGGAGGAATATTATGTTGCAATTAAATGAATTAAATATACTGTATGTAAGCTACAGCCTTCAGTCAATGTGATAAAAACAACAATAGTCTGTCAGAATCAGAAAACTTTCCCAGGATGAAAATTGTATTTTTTTCAGAGATGTTATAAAGTGAAAAAATAAGAAGAAATATACTTTTGAGTTTTTAACTTCAGCACAGTATTTGAGTAAACAGACAAACTTCAACACTGGTCTTTATATTTAATGCATTTATGTTATCAAAGTAAAATGTATTTAGTCAAACTACATTATATAACTGTTGTTTTCTAACTAATGTTAAAAACACGGTTTAATCAAATCAGTTTTCTCCAGTAAATAAAATAAATCAAAGTGAGATTTGTGCCTCCGTCTGTCAGACACACTGTGAAAAACTCTCTCGCTGCTGGCGTTACCGTTGCTAGGCAATGGGAGTAGCGCGAAGGCGGGGTTTTTTTGGGTGCCGAAGGCTAGACCGTCCCATTTCGCAGCCCGCTACTTCCGGCCTTCTCGGTATTCAAAGGATGCAGCCTACCTGGCCTTTGAAGGATGCAGACCCTGAATTGGGACACAGCTTGTGTGCCTCTCCACTCTTCCTCCAGACTCTGGGACCTTGATTTCCAAATGAAATACAAAGTTTACTTTCATCTGAAAAGAGGACTTTGGACCACTGAGCAGCAGTCCAGTTCTTTTTCTCCACAGCAGCGGGGCGATGGACAGTACAACAATCAAAGACGTGACGACCACATTAACTGCAAAGCTGCAAAGCTGTCCTCACATTTCTGTGTGTGTGGGGACAGTGAGACTGAGGGAGGAGGTGGCTTTGTGGATGAGAGAATTTGCCCATGGATTGTTTTTCCCTTCATGTCTGCATATCTAATTATGTACTTTTCACTTCTCATCCATTAGGGGTGTGCATGGTTGTAGGTGTGCAAGTGCATGTGCACCCTGTTTGCCTGGGTCACTCTTTTTATGACCCACGTCCAAAGGAGGACTCTATCAACATGCTGTGATGGTGCATGAGTGCTCATTTGTCAGGCGCCTAACCCTCAACGAAGGAGGGATGTCAGCTTCTGTCTGCTGGCACTCCTTCATATATGTGACATATCAATATGTCACAGAGGATAAAGTGCTGCAGCAGGGCTTTTCTTTCACTAAAATATCTTCATGCTGCTCTATGTGTGTTTATTGGTGTGTCAGTGAGGGAAGCTTGCAAACTAATGAGTTTAGATCATTATATGAAGAGTTTTATGAAGTTACTGTAGCATGTCCTGCATCCCGTATGTCAACATTTACTAATCAAATAATTTTAAAGGATGTCAAACTAAAGTCTGAAATAATAAACCCCTTTACAACTTTGAGTGTATACATTTCTGTGATGAATTTAGACTTTTTAATTTTTTTTATTTATTAATTTTTTATTGCAGCAAATTGAAAGTTGAAAAGCAGAAAAAATGTTGTGTCCCTTTTGAAAGTGAATTTCTCTCCCTGCATTACTTTGCCTCAATGTCATGTTACTAACCTCCACTTCACTTTGTATCTTTTTATTCCATTGCTCACCTCCATCATCCACATACAGAGCCGCGCGATGGTGAGTCATTTTTACTTTGGTCACTTCCTTTTATTTTGAAGCAGATTTTAGGTGAGATCAACCATCCCCCCCAGTAAAGACACTCCAAAACAAAAATATTAAAAATAGCTCTCCCTAATCCTCTGCAGTGTTGTGTGCTGTCAATTTGTTTGCATGAATCCCTACATAGTTCTTGCATGCCTTCCCTTGCCACTCCTCAAAACCGTATTTCCATTAGTCTTGCCAAAACATACAAAGGAGTCCTGAGCCTAAGTCATTATTAGATATCTGTTGTGTTGTGTTATGTTGCTGTCCACGCTCCCCGCCACACCAATATTGTTCCTGTCAAATGCATCCACCAAAAAGCTATAGTTGCTTTAACCCTCAGACTTTCCATCCACCTCTGTAGGCCCATCAGAGGTGTGTGGTGGCTTACTCTGGTATTCAGGCGGCAACCGAATTTGTCAGGTATTTAGGCAGCAACAGCCCTGCTGTCCTGCTGAGGGACAAAGCCGTTCTCAGGGGATTACCACCATGGGTATTCTCCACCCAGAGACAGATTTGACAGACATGTGTTAGTATAATGAGAATACACACATTCCCTAGTGCACGTGTGATGCAAAAAGTCCTATATACTCAAGTTATTACATTACTTGTCATTAAGAAATTATGAAAATGATTTTGACGTTTGATCCCCATTGGTCCCACATTTACAGGTTGGACGTAATTAATGATGATGATTTCGTGATCCAGCGCATAATTAATGCTGTGGAAATAGTCTTTTCTTGTGTAGCCTTTTAAAAACACTGCATGAAAAGATGAAACATGAAAAGAGCTGACCTGTAGAATGGCTGACATTGTACTGACGGGGGGGATGATCAACCCTCAGGGTAGCCCAGTGCTGCTGCCAGGAAGCCAGGAAGCCTGCTGAATCTGTGCCAGTATGTGCCAGATATTGATTAACTGAACAGGTTCTGCTATCCTTGGGAACTTTGCCAAGGCAGTTAAATGTACAGGTATCCAGCCAGCAGGCAGGCAGGCGTGGAGACGGTGCTTATTTTGTGGTTTTGATAGAGTCCTGGAGCCCATCTCTCCAAAGTCGCTCTCAACAGGAGAGAGGCTTCAGGGGAATCGATAACAATTACCTGCCCTCTAGTCATTTTGTTCCTCAGCTCCTCTCCAAACTTAACCACACGCCATCAATTATTCACAACATTAAGTGTTCAATATATGCAGACCCCACTGACAGACTGCTCTTACCACTGTTTAGTCTATGGAGTGATGAAAGAATAACAGATACTTTGAGCTTCACATGCTCCTCTCAGGCTTCTTTTTCATGAGTATATGAAAACTAGCTGCACTTGGGAGAACGTTACAGTTCTATGAGAAGACAGGTGACTACCAGCATGAATGGAATACTGACACCTCTTTCTCTAAGTACTGAAGGTAAAGTGTGTCGCAAATCAGTGACACTGGAAATCACATTCTCGGTCATTGAAATGAGACAATTAAGCAAAGTCCCTCCTTTATCCTTTTCCCTTCAGCATACTCAAACACCCATGATACTTTTTATGCCTCAGATCAGGATTGTTAATGTTTTAATGCTTTTGAGCAAAGTAGTTTAGTGCCAGACGAATCTGGTGATTAAAACAGCAGAAGGTCTAAATAGAGAACCTCAGTTATTATGGGAAAATTCAGATTAATGTGAACCAGGTCCCTCTTATTATGATGCTGCCCAGAGAACCACCTTTTTCCTGACTGAAGTCTCAAAAGGTGCTTTTGTGTTTTTCCATTTCACTACACAATGAAGGCAATAACAAGCATGGCTGTAACACCTGCATTCTGCTAGCTTTTCTGAGTTAGCTTTTAGCTATTTGACTCCTGTCCTTTCCTTCTTCTCTTCATTCCCTTAGCGCGAACAGTACTGCCCAGATTCTCCATTCTACCCACCAACCAGGAGGTGATGTCAGGTGGCAGTGTCAACCTGACCTGTGTGGCAGTGGGCTCACCAATGCCCTACGTCAAGTGGACCAAGGGCCAGGTGGATCTGACTAAGGAAGAAGAGATGCCATTGGGGCGCAATGTGCTGGAGGTCACTGACATTCGTGAGTCAGCTAACTATACATGCGTGGCCATCTCGTCTCTTGGCATGATTGAAGCCACAGCTCAGGTCACTGTCAAAGGTGAGAACTGCTTTCAGAGGTTATGTAGCACTGTAAATTCTGCTGTTGAATTGAGTCACTTGTAAATTAATGTACTGATAAGGTATTGTAAAGCAGAATAACTCACATTCACTTTTTTCATACCGAGAAGTACAACTTCAAGTTTATGTTTTAGTCTTTTTTAGGATATGTATGCCAAGATTTGCATGTATAAAATTCTACAAGTGCTTTCTGCATCCTAGTGTCTGTATGAATAGAACTCTAACCACCTCTGACTGTGTTGTCTACCCACTGCAGCCTCCCTTATCAGTTTTTGTTTGCATTGATTTCACTTTCCAGTCTACTGGTCAATACACAAAATGTCACAGTCATTAGAGGAAACACAGCAATCCAGACCCACTTTTTCAAGAAAGCCATAATGCAGAGCCACTGTTTTGTCTGCATTTGTCACAACAGAACAATTTTCTTGTATTGTCAGAAGTGGCCAGGCCAGTTATGAAATCCAAAATTGTGACTTCAGTCTTTCTTTTCCTTTCATTTTGAGAGTATTGCTGGTGACAGTGTTATAGGAAGTAGCTCATAAACTTTATTCACTTTATTCCTATGAGTTGCCTAATGTAGAATCACATGACTAGCCTCATCATTTCTTTGCCCCACAAGGTCTTTGGCTATGGTATTGAGTGCACATTTGAAGAATTGTGTTGTCAGATGTGTCAGACATCCTTTTTTCTTAAATATTCCATTTTTCATTCCTAATAATCAAAGCTAATACTTTGCTTCTCTCTCCTCAGCCTTACCAAAGCCCCCCACCTCACTCATGGTGACTGAAACCACAGCCACCAGTATAACGCTCACATGGGATTCTGGAAACCCAGAACCTGTCTCCTATTACATGATCCAATACAGAGCCAAATCCTCTGACAATGGCTTCCAGGAAGTTGAACGTGTAGCAACGACTCGTTACAGCATTGGTGGACTTAGCCCATACTCTGAGTATGAGTGTCGTGTCATGGCTGTCAACAACATTGGCCGTGGGCCTCCCAGCGACCCTGTGGAGACGCGCACTGGTGAACAGGCCCCTTCGTCGCCACCTCTGCGTGTCCAAGCACGCATGCTCAGCGCCACCACAATGCTGGTTCAGTGGGAGCCACCTGAGGAACCTAATGGGCAAATCAGGGGCTACCGAGTCTACTACAGCTCTGACATGACAGCTCCACTCAGTGCCTGGCAGAAACACAACACAGACGATAGCAGTCTAACTACCATCTCGTCTCTGATTCCTGATATCACCTATAGCCTCAGGGTATTGGGCTTCACCTCTGTCGGTGATGGGCCACCATCAGATATCCTGCAAGTTAAGACTCAGCAGGGAGGTGAGCAGGTGTTTTTTAATGTGTTTATATTCATGTGCATGCAAGGTTAAAGCAGTGGTCTAATATTATGTCTTATGTGTTCATTGTGCATACTGAGTGTTTGTGAAACTGCTCATAAGTTTATTTGTGCATTAGTTATTCTTTGCAATGCTGTCAGTGTTGAGGAGATAATTACTGTTGCTTCGAATGTAGAGAACATAAAGTAATGTCATCTTTTCAGTTCTTTTATTATTTAACAATTGCCTCTTGCCTATGCTTTACCAGTCCCTGCCCAGCCATCTAGCTTTGAGGCTGAAGCCGAGCTGGACACTCGCATCGTACTGACATGGCTGTGGCCTGTACAGGACCCCATCACTAAATATGAGCTGCTGTACTGGGAGGATGGCTCAGACAACAAGGTTAGAATTTAAACATGAAGTTATAACTATTTTATGACCTGCTTTTCTGTCTATCTGTCTGTCTTTTCTTTTTCTGCATTTCTGTCATGTTCTACTTTGAGACTGCAGACATATGAATCTCGCTGTTTATGATGCAATTTCTCTGAATGGGACTCTTCATCTGGAGCTATGTCCTAATGCTGTCAGCTCTCTAACTGATGAAAAAGATTTAATGTAGCAACACAACAGCAGAGTTGTTCATTTCTTTCTCTTTGTGTTGTGGCCTTTCATTCAACTGCACCAATTGTAAACTGGAGGGCAAATTGTTTTCGGAATGAGTAGGTCTCAAATGTGTCCGTATTCTCAAATATGCATGCATCTACAAACAAGAATCAGCAACTCACACTCTAGGATTTCAGTAGGAGAATAATTCCATGTTAAAGCAGAAGAGTTCAATACATTAATAGGCTTGTGTGACTGTCTCTGTTTCTAATTAGTTTTTCTGGCATTTTCCTTTTCACTTTTAAACCCTCCAGATACACGTGACCTTCAACCCTGCAGGCTCCTATGCTGTGGATGGTTTAAAGCCAGACACTTTGTATCGTTTCTCTCTAGCTGCCCGTTCTGAAATGGGTCTGGGTGTCTATACCCAGGCCATCGAGGCCCGCACTGCCCAGTCTAGTAAGTACATATTTATCAGTCTTTAAGTTGTCCCTGCCATCTGGCTTTCTACTTTTTATTCACTAACCAGTGATTTTAGAGTCAACCACAGCTGGCTACAGCAGGTCTAAGGTTGCTCCATTCAGTGAGTGACTGAGTGAGTGAGACAAAAGTAGAGTTTTATAAAGCTTAAATCAGAGCGCGTGGGCAGCTTGAATGTCAAGTCAATTTCAGCACAACATAAAATGCTGACAGTGCAGCCATCTCGGTCAGCTTTGCGCTTCTGCCACCTCCCCTCTGTCACCAACACTAACCCTCCTGTCCATCTATCAGAGGGCAGGCCCTGTGTCAAAGGTACGTTTGATATGTCTTGTTCCCACATTTGTGAGCTGTGCTGTGTTGTTTTGTCTCATATCATTATTTGCTTTTACAGTGCCAGTACTCAAAATGTCACTCTCTGCCAGCTGACTGATTGTTTTTTGCTGATGTGGCACAGTGCTTACATCACCTCACCCAGAGAGCTTATGTGCAATACATGTGTGCTTCACACATAAAATTTGAAGTAACAGAATAAATACCACTTTTGTAATTGTAGCCATAATATAAATAAAAGTTTAACTCGGAGAATGTGACTTCTAAAACTGACTGGCATGCTGCAGGTGACTAGAGAGAAGATTTATCACACTCTTGGATGTGGAACAACAGAAACTCATAGTTGTACAGATGGAGCTTGTTTCTTCACAAAAAGATCTTTACCTGAGTACCAACACCAGCTTGCAGAGTACAAATGAGACCAGCAAGATACTTGTTTAACTATGGAATAGAACAAAATGATTAATTAATCATGAAATTAAGATTAATTGACTCTACTCAATTTTTTTTTCAAATTACTGTTAACATTCAAACATTAGCGTTTACTTGCATCTAACATATACAACTGGCTTCATTGAGAAAACGGTACAATAAAGTAAAAATCTGATTTTGATTGATTGTATTTCATATTGTGGTGCCCCTTTGGGGAAAAATTCAAGAGAGCAGCAAAAGGTGCATTTCATACATAGATACAACACAGATCCATTAAAATAAGTCCAGAGTTGTTAGGATCAGTGTGGAAATCTGTTGTGCACTTAAACACATTATGTTCCACTTTGCAGTGGTCACTGAAAACCTCAAGCCAGTCATTTCACCTCAACATAACATTGGTTCATTTTTAAAAGCAATGAAGAGAGCTATCATAATAATTCAAAAAATGTAATGGACTGTAATATTCAACGCTAATACTTCTGACCTAACCATGGGTCACTGTTGGCAGACAACACAAAGGGTCCCTGTGTTTTCTGCTGTCTATAGATATAAAATTTTATTGGAAAAAAAATTGTATTTCAGGCATTGGTAAAATGGTGTGCATGAAATAAGCAACAGCCTTGGGACTGTTCTGAGGCAAGCAGGCAGTGGGCAAGCGTGACATTTTCCAGTGCTCTATTTAAATATTTACTTTTTTTAAGATGCAGAGAAATGAACAGAATTGAGTTCTACTCATTTTTTCTGTGGATTTACTCTCTACCACTGAGCAAAGGATTTGATGGTCTGCAAAGTTGCAGTGGAATTTGACTTTGCAAAAGTTGTAAGACCCCTGCAGTGGGTTTAAGACATTAAATATTGAAAAGGATCAAATCAGCAAATTATTTAAGCTCCTGAAAATGGAGCATTCTGTGTAAAAATGAATAGAATTTCACAAAAAGTTAATGCAGTATTTTTGTTAAACCCCTTGAATTAAAGCTGAAAGTCTTCAATTAGTTTCTGGTTATTTCATTCCATTTTTGTCCTGGTGGTTTAGAGAGCCAAAAAAATGACAACTGTGTCACTGGTCAAATATTAAAAATAACTAACATTTCTTAATTTCAGCATTTCATATGTTGAAATATTGGATTCTGTTTTACAGTGTTTTAATTAATTTTTTTTTTCTGGAGAAAGGAGGTTTAATTATCTGATAGAGATTGGGTTTTGGACTTTTTCACTTTAACAGTTGTATGTCCTTTTTAAGCCCACTCTTTGGCCCCCTGCTTTCTCCCTCTGAGGCATTTTTCTGTGGTGTTGTCTTTGCCTCGTCCAATTTCACCACCACAATCTCTTCAACGAATCGTCAGTGTTGTTTTGATTCAGTCTATCAACTTTTATTTTTTTAATACATATGGTGTTGTCAGGTCTGTGTGGCTTTCTGTCCACTCTGGTGGATCAGGGACCACCCCATGAGACTCACTTCTCTTTTGTCAAACGCTGTTTTGTAAAGGTGGAGTCTCATGTTCTGGCATTAGTTTATTGGATTTATATTTGAGCTCACTGTTCATTTCTCTGCTTATTAAAGAATAAATTACATAGGCATGCTTTACAAAAACATCTTGCTTTGAATTTTTGTGGTTCATTTAATTCTTTTTGAAGTTTTTTGTGGAAATGAATAAGTTCAAGATTTAGTTATGTGCATGAAATATGAATGCAATTGTTTATCAGTTTCATTTTTTTATTCATTTTGTACTTCATTGGTTTTCTATTTTATCCTCTAGACTTGAGAGTTTACATATATTTTTAACAGAAGCTGTTAGAAATAATTTAAGCTTATTTATTTCAAATATTTTATTACACTAGACTGAAGATGCAGTTCTGTCAAAATTTGATACCATAGATCTACATGTACTTGTCCATTTTGTGATTGCAGTTTAAAATAAAACAGGGCGAGGTGATCCTATGACCAAGTAGTTTCAGGTACAAAAAACCTACATCACTACATTGCAGTTTTCTTTCTAGCCAGGATTGCAATTGGTCCCA
This sequence comes from Etroplus canarensis, assembly GCA_015106775.1. Lineage (NCBI taxonomy): Eukaryota > Metazoa > Chordata > Actinopteri > Cichliformes > Cichlidae > Etroplus > Etroplus canarensis. The sequence goes on along the minus strand of VUQH01031097.1, from coordinate 44,019 downwards.
TCTGATAAAATAAAATTCATATTTCTATGGCAATGACTGTGACCCAGATGTTCACAGTGCCTGGAATGTTCTTAACAGTTATTGATTATAAAATCATAGCTTTATCTATAACTAAATATGTATTGTAGCTCAGCTATAACCAACCACTGTAATCAGGCCCAGAGCTTCAGCATAAATGTGTGAACACCAGTCAACACTTTCAAGTGCTTGTTCACCACTTATAAATGGCAGTTGCTCACTCTGTTTCCTGCAAGAGGCGGCACACAGGGCAGTTAGGGACAAATTACGATTTTGTTAAAACATTGCCCTCTAGATTTTGGGCATATTTTATATTCTATTCAGCTCACCCTGTAGTTTTACAGCCTCTTGCTTAAATTTAGTGCTAAACACAGCTTCAGCAGTGACCTGTTAATGTGTTTTTATATTTCATCTCAGTCTGGAGGCAGCATTCTGTGTAGAATGGAAGCTTTTTGTAGTTACAATCAAACTTTTTAATTTCATATTCAGACTTGCAGTATTGATAATTGTATCAATATTGACATATTGATACATTTATTACATATGGTTTTAGTGCAAATGTTAGTTTGTGAATATTGCCCACGCACAAAATGATTCCAAAATAGACTCTACTACTTCCATAAGAAAACACAGGTGGGTTAGCCTTTGTCCAGAGCATCAGTGTACTGTTTACATTAAACTAGTATTGTTAATTAGAAGAGGCGGTGCATAAGAATGCACACCAGTAGTCGTAGAAAAACATCAAAGGTTTCATTGGACAGTTCTTCTTTCTATATCATATATGCATTACAATGCCTATTTCTTGTAGAAAGCCTTCCCAGAAGAGTCTAAGCTGTAGTCTAAGCTATAGCAGCAAAATTGGGACCAAAACTATATTAGTAAGTATGAATTTAGAATGGGTTGACGTAAAAGCTCCTGTAGGTGGAATGTGTACATATAGTGTGCACTATTATTATTTGGAGATGGTGGTACTGAAACAAAGACAGGAGGTGGAGCTAGAGGTGGCAGAGTTGAAGATGTTGAGATTTTCGCTGGGAGTGACCAAGATGGATAGGATTAGAAATATGCACATCAGAGAGACAGCTCAGGTTGAGCGGTTTGGAAATAAAGTCAGAGAGGCAAGGTTGAGATGGTTTGGACATGTACAGAGGGAAGATAGTGGATATAATAGACATAGGATGTTGAAGAAGAGTACCAGGCAGGAGAAGAAGGGGAAGACCACAGAGAAGGTTCATGAATGTAGTGAAGGAGGACATGCAGAACGTTGGTGTGACAGAAAAGGATAGGGTGAGAGTATTTTAAGGAGCACAGAGACCCATTCATGTACTGTAGAGATAATGATTAAATCCATCCGAAGAGTACACCATTTCGAAACGTTTTGATTAATGTTGAGAATGTAGCTGGTGACTCTCAGATGTAGGTACATTCAAGTAAAAAGCAGACTTTATCTCATGTGAATGGACCATTGGAAACATGGATGTTGAACAGGAACAGTTTTTTTTATATGAAGTCCCCTGTTAATAATAATGCCATATGAACATGGTTATACTCCAGATGGGAAAATAAGAAATGTCTTATCATTTTGAATATGAAATTTAAAAATTTTACCCTGACTACTGTACAAAAAAGCTTCCATAGTTTGGCCTTATTTTTGTTTGTGTTTTAGTTTATTTTTGTTTGCTTGATCCGTGCCCTTCCTTCGTGTGGTTTTGCTCCCCTCCCCTTGCAGCCCCTTCCGCACCCCCTCAGGAAGTACATCTCCTCAGCCTGAGCTCCACCAGCCTCAAGGTGAGTTGGGTGCCACCGCCTGCTGCTAGCCGCCATGGCGCCATAGTGCGTTACACAGTCAGCTACCAGGCCCTGGCTGGAGAGGACATGGAGAGGCACGAGGTTACTGGCATCGGTGCAGACGCCACCAGCTATGTGCTGGAGGGCCTGGAGAAGTGGACTGAGTATCAGGTGTGGGTGAGGGCACACACTGATGTGGGCCCAGGTCCTGAGAGTGCCCCAGTGAGGATGAGAACCAGTGAGGATGGTAGGTTGATACTTCCCTTGAAGCAGAGTGCTCTCAAAATACACTGCTCAAAAACATTGAAGGAACACCTTGAAAATGCAACAATCTGTAATGCATTAAGCCCAGCAGTTTAACTGACTTGTTGCTCTAGTCAGATTTTTTTTTAAAAAAAGTCTTCCTTTAATTTTTTAAGCAGTGTATTCACATCTTTGTTGCTTGCACCAGCCTTTGGCTGTTGTCTTTCACCCTCTTCAAATGTTATGGCTCAGTTTTCTTTGTCTTCATCAATTTTGGGGAAATGAGGTGGTAGTGGTGGCAATACAGCTACCCTTTTCTATTTTTCTTGACTTTCTTCAGCTTGTTCTCTTTAACTTTTGAATCTGTGGTACGTTAAGAATTGTCCCTCCCAGGCCTTAGTTCTACATTACTTTTCTCTGCTTTCACAGCGTGAATGCCTTCTTGCCTTCTTTTACTATTCTGAGGAATGGAAGTGGAGCAGATCTCTCCCTGTTCATTCTGTCGCTCTTTCCTCTTTTTCTCACTCGCTTTGTTTGCAGAGTGGTAGAGGGCAGCTTCTCCTAAGAGAGTGTCGTCTATAATTAATGTGTTTGAAGTTTGCGCAACATGGTTTATTTCATTCTGGAATTAAGAGCATTACAGACATGACCAGACCACATGCTGTCCCACATAGGGACGCAGTAGTCTTAGAAGGTCTAAAGTGAGTAGAAATTATTTAATTCATGGTCAGTTCAAGGATCACTTTATTATACATAGTACCCAGTACTGTTAAAAAACAAACTCTAGAGTCAGTATTTAGATTTTTTTGGCTCCTCATCACAAAACATATTAAATTAAGGAAAATTGCTAGCTCAACATTTTTTATCTTTATGCTCTCCCTTTCCTTGTCACTGTCCATTCCTGTGTCTTACTCTTTAAATCTGTGTCTGGTTTCCAGTGCCAGGAGCACCCCCCAGGAAGCTGGAGGTTGAGGCCATAAATTCCACAGCCATCCGAGTCACCTGGAAGCCCCCCCTTCAGGGGAAGCAACACGGCCAAATCCGAGGCTACCAGGTCATCTTCTCCCGACTGGAAAATGGCGAACCACGAGGCCAGCCTAACATCATGGATGTTGCTTTGCCGGAGGCACAGGTACTGGATGATGGCTTACTCTTCTCTACTCTTTTGCCTTCTCTTTTTCACTGTTTATCTGTTTTATGTTCATTTTCCATTATATTCATTCCCCACTGATCTCCTTTTCTCACACTTCATTTCCCCCATACTGGGTGACATACATGGAATTTTCTATCTGTCAACTGCAGTTTCCACCCTCCCCACTTTAAAAAAAAATCTTTCTTTACATGTGACATTTGACTCTAAATTGGTACCCTGCTCCCACAGCTTTGGATTAGCTGTCGTAACAAGATCCACTTTAATTCTACAGTAATGGCTATTAAATATTTTATATGTGTTACATCAGAATGTGGCTTAGTGGAATCAATGCACCTCTCCTTGTGGTTTTAGCAGTAATACATATGCACTGCCTTGTTACCATGTTTATAAATTAGAGCTATTTTCCTGACACCGGCCTTTACGCATTAATGCAAGCTGCTTGGAATGGCCCAAAGCTGTGCAACACCATGAGATGGATGAGAGATTGTAATCCTTAAGAGGGATTCAGAGATTCATGAATATCTTAAAACCCCACTCTTACTTTTTTTCTTCTGTTTGAGAGACGAGAGACCAGCTTAAGAATCTCCTTCTGATTGTTTGCAGGGAGTAACATTTGCACAAACACGCATTCACTCCCACCCTCAGTGATCTTGAACAAATGTATCTAATTTGAGCAAGCAATTGCTCCCCGACCATAAGAAAACCACCCAAAAATCTAAACAGCTGTAAGTGTCTCTGATTTCTGCTTGCTGATAAATGGCAGCAGTAGCACTAGGGAGACCAACAAGTTGCTGGTCATTCCCAGGCAGTGCACACTGCCTTGCCCTTAAGTACAGCTGTTAACCCTCGTTTGCTTTAGCAAAAACCCCTCTGTCTTTAGTCTCATCATTACATAGGTGGAAAAGTCACAATGTAATGAAATCACTGCGCTACATCCCAAGTGACAAGTGGGAGCTTGTAGATTCCAGTTGTGAAACGGGGTATTCTTTGATGAAAAAATATAATAAATAATTTATATGTGGTTGTTAAACTCACACAAGTCTCCATAGCAATTTATGAGCATAAAATTAGCATACATTTTTTTGGGCCAGTGAAAACTCTGACTGAAACAGGCTCTTTTAGCCTGGTGATGTCTATACCTGGACAAAGAGAGTCACCTAACTCCCAAACGCAGTCAACCTTTGTTTTTGGCAACTGCTACTGACAGTTCCTTGTTATCAGACTGTGTACAAGAGTGCTTGACAGCCAGGACAGCTATGCTTCATCTGGAATTGGAGAAAACATGGTGGTTGCATGTCTTTCTGGAAGTGTTTTCTTCATGTTGACATGTTTAGCGCATTTTTGTTTTGCATTGTGAAAAACTAAACTGAACATGACCCTACTTGTTATGCAAACAATGCTCCCTGCCATGTCTCATTTGTGCCATGTTCACACAATAAACACAAAGACGCACTGTAATTTGGCGCCCAGGATAGCTCTCATGTTCCAGTTTGGTGTCCAGGACACCTCTCAAACAGACTGTCCCCTCCCTGGCAGACCGCTGAATTTCGTCTCACACCTTCTATTATTTTCCTCTCCTCCTTCCTTTCAGTTTGCTTCCCTTTCTGCTGTGACCTCCTTTTGCACTCTTCCTGCTTGAAAAGCTGGTTGAGTAATTACTAGAGGCTTGCGTGCAGGTTGGTTACCCTTGATTGAGTCATCTCAACAGATTGTTTTCTATGAGACAGCACTGAGTAGCCAACCTGCAAGGACCTGTCTAGATGTCATTAAAGACCACACAGTCAGCCAACGGTCCCTTATCCTTGTTCGCCCAACTGGTTTTAGAACAATCCCTCCTTTTTCACACATCTTTCCATTCACGCACCACATCAAGTAGAAAAACCCAACAAAGATAACATGAGCAAACATGCTCACTGCTTAAACCGACCTTGTAGTAGGTGTTCCAGCTGGCCAAGAAGAGTTCATGACTCATCCTAGAGACATGCAAATCCCTCAAACGCACACCTGTAATTGATGATGAGTAAAAGGGAAAAAACAATATTCTTCTATTCTGGCACGTCCCATAGTGTTTTTCACATGAATTTCCCTAATGCGTTGTGAAATCAGTTCCATATCCGCCCTTTTACCTGAATTGGATTCACAGCAAGCTTGCCAGGAGGAAAAGAAGAATCAAAATTTTCCAGGGCTCTTGCATCATACCTCAACCTCACCCTCAATCACAATTCTAAGCCGACTGATTGAATTGCAGATCCTGTCAAAATGGCTATCACCTTTCCCCTTCTCTTTGTCTCTATGTTTCTGGCTCCTCTCCTTTTCACCCTCTCTCAGGGTTAGCTGAAATGCTGGGAGGAGAGCTAGGAGTGCTTGGCTGTGCGTGGGCGGTTTAAGCGCCTCTTTTCTTTTCAAGCAGGAGCCCACACAGCGCCCTCATTTCCCAGCTAAATTTAAACCAGAGGCCATGTTAACAGTGTGATGTTTTTGACCCCTTTGCAAATACTTCTGTTGAAAAAGTGGCCTGAACCTGAGTTGGCAACTCCACACCACATGGTCTGCTCCATCGCAGAGCACTCACAGCAACCTCTGTGGCAATGTTTTTCATATACACATCCATAAAAATATGCAAAAAGTGCTCTGATTGAGTTTGAAGCCATTAGCCACTGTCTGTGCTTCCATACATTTTCTGCACAAGTTTGCCTTCCTGCACAAGTTAGCCTTTATTCAGCACTACTTTCCAGGTTCATTTTGTTTGACCAGTCATGCGTTTTTGTAGTTTGTGTGAGCGAGTCGATGCTTCACTGCCTCTACGGCCTTCACTGTCTCAGATTGGAGTTGAATGGGAATCGAGGGGAAAAAAGAGAAAAGAAGCACCTCAGCCCGTTTCACTCCATCAATCATGACAGCTCCTTCTCTTCCACATCACTCGTTCCCCCCTCGTTCCCATTTTTATAGCCACACATCTCAGCCCATGTCATCACATTTGCATTCACCCGCCTGCAAATTATACCGCTCCGTTTCCACAAACGACGCTTATCAGCAATGATGTGTTTTCAGCTTGCGTTGGCATTTGAAATATAAATGGAAGATAATTTATAATTCTCCCATGGATTTAACCAAAAAAAGCAAAAGCAGTTCCGATAGAAAGGGATTAAGCTCAAGATGAGATAGAAACTCCTGCAAACCTTAATGTGCTCGGTGCTCTGTTGACATACTGAGTGAAGTTGACAGTAAACAAATTATGCAATTAGGAACATTGCAAACTGTTATTCATGGAGTTAAGCAGCAGCTGTTCTTTAATGGTACTCTTTAGTGCCCCACTATGTCTGGGGAGCATGAGGCAGCAGTTTTTGATGTGCCATGTGCCTCGACCAGTCGCAACTGGGACCTTACAAAGGCCTGGCTCATGCTTCACTTAACTGCTTGGTAATAAAGACCATCCATAGGGAGGAGGAGAAGTTGGGTCTTTTGTCTTTTCGTATACCAGCAGTCAGTAGAGGATGATGAACACCATCTCCCTACTGCACAATAAATCAGCAGCGTGTGAGGCTTGCTCTATTTGTTTATGAAAGTCTGGGGTAGCAAGAAAGGAATGATCAGTGATCAGGAGGGCAGGCACTACTTACAAATTTGGTCTTCAAAGGTATTTGTATTGTTTGTAGACTTTGCAACTGGTTCACACAAATTCCCGAAAGGTATAGTTTCTTGTTTACTACTGATGGTATGAAGGAAAATATTTGGATTTAGTTTTATTTTCTCCAAATTTGCTTCGAGGCTGAAAAATTAAGGAAATATCTCATTCTAATTTTCCTTGTATCCTTCTTTTTAAGACCTGAAACTGCAGAAACATTAATTTAGCTAATGGTCTTTGGGAGAATTGCCAATTCAACATTTTAAAATATTTAATTTTGGCCATATTTTGACATTATCCAGTAATTTAAAAAAAAAAAAAAAAGATTTGAAATGTGATTTTATGTTTTATAATCATGCATGTTTAAAAATAATTAGAAACCGCTGGTGTACCATATCTGACTGATAAGGACTGATGTTCTCTGTGCTTCACTTTTGCTCTTTTCATGTTTTGTCATCGTCTTACCTACACCTTAACTTTAATTGGCTGTGCTTGTATAGTTAGTGGATATGAATGTTAACAGATATAATGAAGAGATACCAGTGGTGTTAAAGTGATGTAATATTTTTCAGGTGCACTGGCCCTTTAATTTTTAATGCTTTGTTAGTCCCTTCACCTCGTTCTGTAATTCCTTCCTGTCCCAGCCTCATCAGTTGTTTCTTCCCCCTGTGTGTCCTCAGTGGTAACCCCTCCCCCCCAAACACACACACACACACACACTCCCCTTTTCTGTTCTCTACTTTGTCCCTCATCATTGTCACCAGTGTCATCTTTCCTGCCCCTTGTCGGGCAGGCCACCCATCAGTGAACTCCTCTGCAGTAACTGAACTGTGGAGCACGTTGCTGGTAAACGCCAGCAGTTGCGTTCTGCATCGATGGGGTTTGATGTCACAGGGCTAGCATAGTGGCACTGGTAATAGGATTTCATGCTCGGCACTGACGGAGCCCTGCGGCACGAAATGGGCTTTCACTTCCCTCAGGAATCACTTGGCCAGGCACAGCAAGCAAAGAGAACATTTTGAAAACATATTGAAATATAATGAATAAAAGGCCCTCCCTCAATTTCTGTTAGAAAGAAGGAAATGCTTCACTGACTGTGCATAGTTTATGGGTTATATCCAAAGTGAGGTAGTCATCATACTGCATAGATGTGTTCTGATCAAGAAAAAGGGAGGTTTTTACTGAATTCATAGGCAAATGAGAAACAAGGCAGTGCATCTTAAGCAGTGAAAGAATTCACAACCATTGCTCAAATCTGGTTACGTAATTTGTTTTATGCCACTCAACTTGTCTTAATTTTTTCTTTTTGTTACTCTTTTTCTTCCGCACTCTGTCACACTGTTTTGTTCTATCGCACGACACTGTTGACACCTACATTCATCTGTCTGCGAAAAAAAGACAAGTGCTTTTTTTCCATGCCTGTTGTGTTGTTTCTGACTCATTTCTCTCCCCGCCCCGTGTCCTGTGTCTTCTCTCCCATCAGTGGAATATTGAGGAATCCACCGAGCATGTGAGTAACCCACATGTGTGCTGCTGGGTTGTCTTGCAGGGCAAGCTCTTTTCCCCTCTGCAGTTTTGGGGGTGTGCTGTGTTTGCTTGTGTGTTTGTGTGAGTATGTTTGTGCTTATTGCTGTGCAAGGTGTGCCTTTAATCCCCTCGGTGTGAACCCTCAGGAAAGATCATAACCCTGTCATAACCACAGCAAGAAATGTGTGTCCAATCATTTCTGTGTGTGAGAGTTTATGATTTCATATAAGAGCTGCTACAACCACAAAGCAAGATTTCATGATTGGTTACAGGTCTGTTTTACCAGAAGACGAACTTGTAGAAACAGCTGGGGAGTAGTAGGTGAACTAAGGCACTTCTATACAGGGTATGTGAAGTGCTTTCCCCATTGAGCTTACGGAGCAGTCAAAGGCTTCATGTCACTATCCCAGTGTGATGCTAACATTAATCGGGCTTGCCTAACCTACTGTCTCCCCTACTGTTTCAGATGACATGTCTATCTGAGGGGAGGAGCTGTGTGTTTTATCAGCTCCACACATCTCTGAAATTGCGACCAGCCTTTCATGTTCTTTTCATTTGCCTGGATTGCAACTCACTGCTCCATGGCTGTCGTGCAGGGCCTTTGTTATGGCTTATTACTCCCTAGACGTCATATTACACTAGCATAGATGCAGAGCCACTTACTGCTCTTAGTCAGAAAATTCAATAGCAGCCTGCCAGACTAACAAATACTGTTTTTAGTGTACAAACAAGGGCAAAGAAATATTTTTTTAAAAAGGTTTACAGCTTAAAAGCCATATAAAAGATTTAATTTCAGTCCTTTTTTCTCTGACATTGCATGTTGAAAACTGCTTAATGAATCCTGTAACTACCTGTAAAGGTTGAGGGATGGTGATTTTTCATATATCAGCATTAAATTGTGTTTTTTTTCTTTTTTCACTTTGACTAAATGAGCCAGCAGGAAGTGTGCAGACTGTTGTATTTATTTGATAACACTAAGTTAAACTGAAATCTGGTTGCACAGCACACAGATTCCTCAAGCTACACCCACATGGCATGAGTCAGGCTTGCCTCCTCTCCTCTTAATGTGTTGATTAACACCTGACAGACACAGAGTTACATGCTGTCAGAGGAAGACATCTGTTCACACATCTTTATTATTTCTTTAGCAGCCATGTTTAGGCTGCAGCAGACTGTGTGCGAGGTAACACGTGTAGTATGAGACAGATGTCAACAGCGAAAACATAAGCATGTGTTGCTGACCCACGGCTTGTTTTTAGGGAGTTTTTCAGGAAGTTTTGGCTGTTGTTAAAAAGCAAACAATGCATTTAGGGAAAATTCAATATTATGCCCAAGCAAAAAGTTGTCTGAAGAGATTTGTTTTAACAATACTGCCCATTTTTCTCTTGGCATTTTCCAATCTAGTAGGGATAGTGGTGTTGGGAGGCTTGAAGAGAAGAATCCATTTCTATAACTAGTCGACTTGTTAATCTCTGTAATGCCCTTTGGTGCTGCTCTAAGCATTTGCTCTGAAGGAAACTTTGAAGCCTTGCTTTTTCTATTTTCTGCTGAGTTTCAAAAGTGTTACTAGACCTGAATTGACCTTGCTGGAATAGAGGGAAGAATGATCTCTGCAGCTGCCACTACTGAGATTGTTAAAGCCATTTTGTATGATTAAAGTAATGAGACTTACTCCATAAAGTTAAAATGGTTTTATGATATAGTAATTTAGCATTTTTCCCCTGTCTCTCTTAAAGGTTAGTATGGGAGGACCAAATGTCCCTTAAAGACAGAGGCAGTAAAAAACATAGTCAAACAGTGCAGGCTTATATAGACTGTTAAATGTTCTTCTATGGGTAGCAAATTAAAACTTCATTAGTTGGAGAAACACATTAGGGCAAGGCTGTAAAGTATTCCAAGAGTCTGAGAAGTTTGTGAGAAGTTCCAGCAATAAGGCTTGTAGGCATCTGTGTCTTTGTCCTCTCAGCGGCCCCAATCAGAAACTGACAACTCCAGCATGTGTGTTCAAGCCACAGGCTTTAATTTATTGAGAGTGTGCTCATGTCATTTTAGATCATTGTGTGTGCTCATGTGCATGTTTTAAATATGCTATATGGACAAAAGTATTGGGCCAAACCTCTTAATCATTGAATTCAGGTGTTTCATTCAGCCCTCTCGCCACAGGTGTATCCATCATTTCAAGCCATCTGCTTTTACATGCATTTTTCAAGGAATGGGTTCTAAAGAGCTCACTTAATGTGAGTGTGGTACAGTAATAGGATGCCACCATTGCACCAGGTCAGTTTGTGAAATTTCCTCCCTCCAAGATATCCAACTGTAAGTGGTATCGCAAAGTGGAAGCATTTAACGAACCACAGCAACTCAGCCACAAAGTGGCAGAACAAACTTTCTCTGGCATTAACATCAGTACACAAACCATGCACCAGGGAGCTTCCTGGCACTGGTTTCCATGTCCAAGCAGCTGCATGAAAGCTTTTCATCACCAAGCACAATGCAAATATGCTCTATGGTGTGACAAATCACATTTCTCTGTCTGATTAATGAGTCTGGGTTTCATGAATGTGAGAAGAACGTTATCTGCTCACTGCATTGTGCCAGTACAAGTTTGGCTGTTTTATTAGGCTGTTTTTCTGGGGTTAGCCTGGATCCCTTAGCTCCAGTAAAGGGAAACATTAATGCTTCAGCTTACCAAGACATTTTGGGCAATTCTATCCTTTCAACTTTGTGGGAACAGTTTGGGGGTGGCCTTTTTCTGTCCAAGGTCCATAAAAGCAAGGTTGGATGAGTTTGGTGTGGAAGAACTTAACTGGCCCACACAGAGCCCTGACCTCAACCTCATCCAACACCTTTGGGATAGCCTAGAATGGAGATTGAGAGACAGTCCAGCATCAGTGTCTGACCTCACAAATCCTCTTCTAGACAAATAGGAAAAATTCCCACAGACCCACTAAAATCTTATAGAAAGCCTTGTCAAAAGAGTGGAAGCTGTTAATAGTTGCAAAGGGGGCGGGGCAAGTCCATATTGCTGCCTATGGATTTAGAATGGGATGTCATAAAGGCTCCTGTAGGTGTAATGTGTAGGTGGTCCAATACTTTTTTCCATGTAGTGTATCTGAACATGAATGAATACTCTGTATGTATTCTGTATACATATATATTGGTAAGTATGTGCATTCACATGTGTGTATGTGTGTCTTTTTTCATATGGACTTTGTTCAAGCTCAGAGTATTTAATTCCAGCGTGTGAGTGTGTTTTTATTCAGACTGATGCAGTCTGGTAAAGTGAGTGCCAGCATTGCAGCAGGTTACCAATAACAGTCTGTTACCTCAGTTTTTTTTCTGTCTGTTTAGCCCTGACTGCTGAGTTACTGATTTGTTCAACCACCTTAGTGTGTCTGTGTTTTTGTGTAACAACTGTTTGGGTAATCAGCCAGAGGAGAATAAATACCAAAAATCTAACTTAATTATTAAAAAGGAATTTTTAAAATTGCCTGATTGTTGTTTATCTGGAGGATTATTTTCAAGAGTGTAACAAGTCTTACAGTCAGAACTATACTATTCTGTACGCTTTAGTAGTCTGTTTAGTGATGATCCTAAGCTCCTCTGGGTATTATCTTATGCTTATCCATGCAGCAGGCATGAAAACTGACACACTGGTGATGTTCTGGTTCATTTGGTTGGTTTGTTAGTTAATGGGTTCAGTGTGTGCCTTACAGTTAGGTGCAGGAGCTTTTCATAACCAAGAAAAGTTCCTGGGCCTGTTTGTGTGCTTTCTTTCTCCATTAAAAGTTTTAAATATTTTGTTTTTAGGCAAATTGATCAGGAAACCTACAAGTGGTTTTAGAAAGGGAATTAATCGTACTGTGGTTTCTTTTGGTGTTGTTTGTTTGGTCAAGGGATAGGAGCTTGTGTGAGAGGGGGTTGTGTTTTTGCCACTGAAAGGTTTCGCTAAGGCTCACTGATTTCTGTTAACATCTAACCTTGTGATTTTGCCTTTACACAGGAGGCCATAATTGTTGGACTACAGTCTGAAACCACCTACTCTGTGACGGTAGCAGCATACACCACAAAGGGAGACGGTGCTCGTAGCAAAGCTAAAGTCATTAGCACAACTGGAGCAGGTCTGAATCAGTCTTATCTGGGTTTTTATGTAAAACAGAATGTGTGCGAGACAGAATATTTGTCTTGAATGAATACATTGAACTAATCTTTAAGTCTTAAAACTGATAACCAATTTTTAATTAATTCAAGAGTTTACTAGGATAAGAAGACTGTTAAAAAAAAATCAAGTGTCATGCTAGTTTTGGTGCAGTGCTACTTGTACAGTACGTTACTTTGAATAGTCAGAATACAATGAATTTTCCTTTTTAAAGTTACTGTTTTTGGGGCATATAACTTTCACTCTTTTTAGTCTAAGTTGTCTGTTTTTATAATAGGTTTCTACAAAACATTTAAGTTATTTAAAATGGTTAATGCATTCTTAGAAGAATACAATCACGGTTAAGTTTAAATGTCTCTTTTAGGTGTTGTTTTGCAACATACATTAATATAACAAAATTTATTCCATAGTACAAATTGTACTACTCAGAAAATACATAAATACTCAAGCATTTAAATGAATGCATTTGATAAAGGCATTTAGGCAAAAGGCTTGAAATTGTTTTAACTGTCTGTACACTATGCTATTGAATAGTTGTTTGATTTGTTAGTTTTCAACTTTCATTCAGTGTATCTCCATAAATCTAATGTACGTTTAAATATCTTGCACTTTTGCCAAAATTGTAATGCAAGTTATTTTTCACCCTCTTGACTTCAATCTTTTTTTAGTACCAGGCAAGCCCAATATGTCGATCAGCACCACCATGGGCAACACAGCGTTAGTCCAATGGAACCCCCTCAGTGAAATGGTGGGTGAGCTGATGGGCTACCAGCTGCAATACAAGCGCACTGATGAAGATACCTATACCACAGTCGAGCTGAGAAAGACCGATAACCACTACACTGTCATTGGTCTGCACAAAGGCGCCACCTACGTTTTCCGCCTCAGTGTACGTAACCGTGCGGGTATTGGCGAGGCCTTTGTGAAGGAAATCAGCACCCCTGAAGACGTGCCCTTGGGCTTCCCGTACAACCTCCAAGTTACAGGACTGACTCAGTCTAGCACCCAGCTGACCTGGGAACCCCCACTGCTGGCAGAAAGAAATGGCAGGATCACATACTATGTGGTGGTGTACAGGGACATCAACAGTCAGCAGAACAGCACCAGCCGTACAACCGACACACACATGACTATCCAGGGCCTTAATCCTGACACCACTTATGACATCCGGGTGCAGGCATTTACCAGTAAGGGCGGTGGACCCCTCAGCCCCAGCATTCAGAGCAGGACCATGTCAAATGGTAGGATAAGCAGTAGGACATTTGACTAATATTTATGCATAAACATATGATGAATGTTTGGTTTGAAAACATAATATCAGGGTATAATATGTCACTATATAAACATTGGCACCATTTGGTGTATGCAGTTATGTATATTATATACATATGCATGTACATGAACACTAACTCACCTACTTATATTTTAAACTGGTTCTGTCTTTATCATTTCCATGTCTTTCACATCTTCCACTCAGCATACTGTACTACATAACTGTGTTTATTGATTTATAGAGCACTAATCTCATTACACGCTACAGTCACATTACCATGCCTCCTCATCCTCCCTCCCATTACACACAAATCTAAAGGGTACCCAGCATGTAGCTTCTCATGCGTTGTATAATCTTATAAATAATAAAGATTTCTTATTTATAACCATACATGATGCCTGTGTTTTTTAGCACTTGTTGCCACTCCCCTTATCATATACATTTCTTGGTAATCGCAGTGATCATGGCCTGTTGAGTATGTCTCATGAATGGGCTGTAATCAATGGCACAGGCTTAGGGAAATGGAGGCTATTTTTGTATGATTTGTAATCAAGCGTGAATGCGACTGTTAATGTTCTCTGAACACTCCTGTGGCTTTTCAAGTTTGGTCAAAAGATATTTACACAAAATATGTTCATGTTGTTTTCCAAAAGGGTGACTTGCTTGCTCATGTACTGCTTTACAGTAGTGTGAAATGAAATTACTCGCAGAGATTACATTTTGTGGTGTACAAGATGTCTTACTTGAAGTATTAATGAATGTTTTTTCCCATCTTAGATTTCCCTACCCTGAATTTTGGTGTCAAAGCTGTCATGAAAACATCTGTCCTTCTCACCTGGGATTTGCCTCCAAACTACAAATCCCAAGTACCCTTTAAGGTAAGTGCCAACCAGGTAAAAATTTAGATAGCCAGTGCTAAAAAGAGATCCAAATAGCTCTTCCATGAAGACAGTTTGAATAGGCAAAGACAAAGTTATCATTTTCCAACAGTTTTATTTGCAAAATACATTAGTCCTAGGTATTTTATTTGTAAAATATCAATATAAGAATACAGTACATTAAAACAATAACTACTTATTTTACTTCAACACATTACTGTATACCATGTGCTGTACAACTATTTATGATGTGAAAAAAAGTATTAGCACAATGTGATCCAATCACTTTCCTTATTTGCACTGAAAGGTATGAAAATCCCAATTCTTGCTCATTTATGAGGTGTAATAATCTGTCGAAATAATATATCAATTCCCACTCCAATGATTGGGGAGCTAAGACAATTTGAAGTGTAAAAGTACACTGGATACGCGCCAGTGGGCAAGTGTGACTCTGAAGCACTTGAGATGAGGTGTCAAATAAGACGGGTACCTCCCTTGGGACCATACTGTTTGCCTTTTTTATATGTGAGGGTTTGAGAGGGAAGAGAGTGGTGCATGTGTATAAGCGATATCCAGGCTGTATATGTATGCTGCCTTAAACCACAGCTTCAAGTTTTTTCCCTTGTGGCTTACAGATCTTGTATAACCAGCAAAGCGTGGAAGTGCAGGGGAACCTGAAGAGGAAGCTCATCACGCAGCTGCAGCCAGACACCGACTACTCTTTTGTACTGACAAGCAGGGGCAACATGGCTGGAGGTCTTCAGCAGCAGGTGTCCATCCGCACTGCCCCTGACCTGATCCAAACCAAACCCAGGACACATCAGGCTCAAGGTGGCAAGATGAATATAACCCTGCCAAAGATCCTGACCACCACACGTGTCAGGTAGGCACTGACAGGGACTGACCACACAGGCTTACGCTTGTCCTAAATCCACCTAAATTCAGAGATGATGATTTTTATTAGGAAGTGAACTCATTTTTTGTGATTTTTATGTACTTAGAATTATGTATATAGATGTGGAAACTAAAAATTGATAATAACTAATGTTAACAATATTGTTAATAAATAAATGTTGGGCTTATTTGTGTCCCTGAGCCCCAAAACAACTGATTAATTGTTGTCAACAGCGTCACCATTTGGAACCTAATGCATCTGCAACCCAGAAAACTGAACAGTGACACAAACAGCACTCCCATACCAGATCAATGCTAAAAGTTTTCTGGAACTTAGAATTGCAGTTTTTCCTTTATGACAAAGCAGCTGATGATAATTGAAACTTAACATCAGGTCAAGCTGTGTTATCTTTTGACACAAATTGTTAAGAGAAGAACTGTGGCTTACCCTTGCGAGGAAAGTCTTTCCCTCTGACACACACACATAGTGACACATCTGTGTAAGAGGCGTACACAGGGTTGATTGGTAAAAAGATTACAGGGTTGTCAGGGCTGGCCAAGGTCCAGCACAGATTGACAGGCAAGGAGTGCCTGTGATTGGGAATGGGAGAGTTGAGGGGTATGTGTATGTGTGGGTGAAAGGGAGGGGGGTGAGGAGTCTTGTTATACATATCTTCTCCCACTATTAGGCCTGAGTGACTGTTGAATTACAGAATCAAGGCCTGGAAAGAAGTGGAGAGAAGCAGCTGCTTTCACTGTCAGCAGCACCTGATTTTACAAGTAGTCAAATGCTGCAGTGGGGGAGACGTTGAGAGAGAAATGAAACATAAATAATCCAAACACATGCTTCAAAGCATTCTCTTTCATTCATTACCTATCTCCTTAGATGGAGTCTAAAGTCTTAAATGTCCTTCTAATGTTTTCCCTTCCTTCTATTTTGGTCTTCTTAATGAAAACAAGAGAACACACACGAGTAGTCACATAGCTGCTTCTATTAACCTAAGGAATCCTATGGGGATCACTATTAGTTGAAGGCTCCCCTCACTGGGATTGTGTTTGTTTCAGTCTATGTGGCAGATGCTCTTAGTGATTAGCAATTAATTGACAAATGCATTGCCAGTCTACTAGTGTTTGACCTTGGTTGGAACCACATGTTTCACGTAAATTTTGAATCCAGCCCAACAAGGATCACTGTGAAAGTATGTCTTTTTGTTTTGACTGTATTATTAATGTATTTGGCCCACTTTGATCTCAGCGTGTATCTGTATCAATCGGTCTTTCTTAACACAGGCTGTATTTTTCATGGCAGGTGGTACTACATCGTTGTGGTGCCTGTGTCTCTGGCAAAACAGCTGTGGAAGAATCCAGATGAAATGGACCTAGTTGAGGTAAGTGCCAGCCAATGGCTGATTGGCTAATTTGCTGGTTCAGGGGTCACAAATAGCATTTTCTGTTCCAACTGGGTAGAAAGTGACTGGTTGAAGCTAATTAGCTCTACCCTCCTGGGCATGGGAAGAAAGAGGTGGCCAGGCAGAGATTTTAAACAATGACTCATTTGGGTAGGTGGGGAGTGATTGGATGCCACGTCTGCAGACATTGCCCATCTGTTGAATATAACAATTTGCATGCACAGAGAATAGTCTGGTCTAATTATTAGTATTGTTTTAGATGTTAGGCAATTTAAATCCATGTATATAGTCATTTTCACAAACAAATTACTGCTCTACCTCTAAATTTTTTTAAAAATTCTTTACAGTTAGGCTTTGCCAACAAAGTTTTACATAAGTTATTCAAATGAGGATAAAGATTTATGACTGCCTTATTATTCCACTGAATAAAGGTCTTCCTTGTCCATGGGGGAATTTAAGCTAAATGACATGCCTAAATATTAATAGCATAATTTTTAAGTAAACTGCGAGGCTCGTTGGTCTGAATCGCTATTGTTCAAGCTCCCTGTAGAAATAACAGAAGAGAGAGAGAGAGAGAGAGAGAGATGGGACTCCCTGAGTCATTAAACACCGAGCAGGCCATTGTCTCCTCCCTCCGACATAATGATTTAATAAAGCTACATCTGGAGGAGCACATGAGACATCACTGACAGAAAACAAAATGCTGGTGAAAACACAATGCTGCAGCATTGTATACTGCTGCTCATTTATTAACCAGGCTGGCAGTCATGCTGAGTTTGTGTGCTTGAGCAAGCGCTAATTGCTCACTTCGTAGATTGGCTGCATTGTTTGCTGTTATATAGCTGTGCAAAGATGATTTTAGCCATGTGGAATCATGATGTCTTATTTGGCAGTATACTAAGAGCCAGACCTGGACATATAGTGTCAGTGCTAAGGCTTTTTTTAGACTTTAGGAGTTGATTAAATTTTGGGAACTTGGCTCCTGTTGTGCATACCAGTTAATTTTTTGTAGACACAATGCACAGGGACATTTAGTTCAAAATACCAATGATCGGCCCCTTTTTTTTACAGTATGAGGGAGCAAATTTACACTCTTTATTATTGACAAATTTATTTTCCTATGCTTCATTTCTGATTGGATGCCAGCGGTAAGTATTCCAACCACTAATTCTGACCATGACTTCCCCAGCTACTCAAACCAAGTGAGAGTCCCGTCCTAAGACGCCGACGTTACCTGGATTCCTCCAAGCCTTACATCGCTGCCAAGCTTGCTTCACTTCCAACCACCTTTACTTTGGGGGATGAGCAGTGGTACAACGGCTTCTACAACAAGCCCCTGGCCAGCTCACAGCAGTATCTGTGCTTTGTCTTGGCTGCACTTCGATCTGAGGGGACTGACAACCCTGCTAATTATGTAAGTAAAACATCTATTTACTGTATGTTGATGGCATAACCTTTATTAGATTTTTGTTTGGTTTTTTTGTTTTGTTTTCTATTAAAGACTTTGGGTTTGTTTTAATCAGCTGAATTTACCTGATGCTTTTCTGTATTTTGTGCAAGTCAACTTTCCTTTCTCAGACAGATTCTTTATGTTTATCACCCATCTTTAAACTCTAATCACACTACCCCTCAAGCATTTCCAAAATTGCATTGGGAAGTCAAATTGTTTTTGTTTTTATTGCCACTGATCCTTTAGTACTTCTGCTTCTAAAAGTCATTGCAGCTTGTCCTGATAACTCCCTTATCAGTTAACAATGACATCAGAGATCTAGCTTTGCCATTTTGGCTGCCAGCAGGGCCCCGCACCGATCTCTTTACAATGCTAATACTAGACTCTTGGCTTTCTGAGTGGGGCCCAGTGCACTCGTCAAACACCACTAACATGGAGGCCATTTTCTCCATGGGATGGTCTGGAGTAAACTTCACTGCAGAAAGAATGAGAGACTGCAATTGCTCTGGGCTTCACCACTACCCGGGACATGCATATTCAGTAGCTGTGCCCAGGGTGACCACAGAGGGGGAGAGAGTGAGTGCTCCACGTCCTAAACCAAATCCCAGTCTTTTCACCTATTCCTTTCTCTTCACTCTCTCCTCTCAGCTTTTTTCTTTAGCTGTCTCTGCTTCTCTTGCCCTCTCCACATTTCTCTACCATGAAGAGAACAGGGGAGATTGATTAGTGCAGCTGAAGTTAAGAGGGAGATGAGTGCCCGGTCTCAGGGTCTTGGGAGTCTGTAAAGCAGGCCTGATTCCCTTGAAATGCTGCTTCACCCGTCCCTAAAATCCCCCCCCCCCCCCCCCCCAAACCCCCCCCCCCTCA
>VUQH01031097.1:14693-24715 GCA_015106775.1 Etroplus canarensis | reverse complement strand
GTAATCCCCCCACCGTTCACTCAGGAAAGGGGAGGGACATGCAAGGAAGGCTATAGTGTGCAACTGTGATATACTTCACTTCAAAGCAGATGCTTAAATCCCATCACCACACAACACTCTCCATACCTGCAAGATACACCACGTTGGATCAGTGGTGCTCAAGAGTTTTCTCTTTCTATGTACTTCCCCTCCTTAAACTGTTGTACCCACTTACTTTAAAACTTAATCACCTGGATCCATCAGATTTACTCACTGGGGGAATCAGTCAGTATGTTAACCTTCACTTCTGATTCTGGTATTTGGCAGCTTTCTGTAGTATAGTAACCTGAATTCCTAAATTATATGCGAATAGGACACTAGTGTAGTGGTTTACACATTCACCTTACAAGCGAAAGGTACCTGGTTCGATTCCCGGTGGGAACACAAGCCCCTCTCACCATGGAGGGTTTCGTCAGGAAGCGCATCCGACGTAAACCATCTGCCAAATTACCAATGTGGATTAATCTGCTGTGGTGACCTCTTGGGGAGAATATAAGGGAGCAGCTGAAGGTAACCTATATGTGAATAGGACACTAATTTCCTGAATTAATATAACAGATTAAAACAAACTTGAAAAATAGCGGGTACAACATATTTTTGATCATGTATAAACTCAAATGGTTTTCTAAACAGGTTTACAAGAGCTTCTGTTACACCAACCCTCTGCATGTCCTCCTTCACTACATCCGTGAACCGTCTTTCTGGTCTTTACCTCCTGTCTGGCGGCCCTAGCTACAAAATCTTATGTCCAATATATCCACTATCCCTCCTCTGCATATGTCCAAACCATCTATCTCAATCTTACTTCGCTGACTTTGTCTCCCAACTGCTCAACCCGAGCTGCCCCTCTGATGCACTCATTTCTAATTCTGTCAATCCTGGTCACAACCAGTGAAAATCTTAACATCTGCAACTCTGCCACTTCTGGCTCTCCCTCCTGTCCTTTTGTTAGTGCCGTCATCTCCAAACCATACATCACAGCAAGTCTCACTACTGTCCTGTAAACTTTCACTCTTGCTGCTATCCTTCTGTTACACAGATGTGTGCATACAGAAAGTAAACAGTTTTTTTATTATATAGTATGTCCCCTAGCTGAACTGTCAAAATTTTCTGTCAGAAAAAAAAAATCATTTTAGACTGTAGCTCACAAATTCACTTAAGATATGCCCATCCATGGGATAAAAAAATCCAATAACTGACTGGCTGCCTATAATAAGCACAATATCTACAGTAACAGGATTATTACAGAGCATGTAAACACCTTGATTTTCTCATTTCTCCTACCATCGTTTCTTGTGTGCTTTTAAGCACACTTAGTTGTGAGGTGGCTACTGCACTCATTGATTGCTGCACAAATTCCCTAACTGCACTCTTTGGGAAACTCAGATAGCAGAACAGTGTTCGTTTTTGTCACCCCACAACGTGGCTCTTGCAGCTGTTTATTATTAAACACACAGGTACAGAAGGTAAAGCATGCAGCGGGATTGAGTACTTGGCAGAAGCTGCCTCTAGCAGGATCTTCACCAGACCCAGAAGAATAAGACAACAAGTACTGGAATAAATGACTTGTGTCTTTACCACACTTTCTTGTAACCACCTAAACTCCCCCAGTGTAGATCAAACAAGACCGCCAGGGTTTAATAAGCCCTCGTATATCAATGGCCACAAGCAGCCAGCAGTGGTTGGAGGGAAGAAGGGAAAGAAGGCAATAGGGGAAGAGAGGGAGAGACAGAAGAAGAGAGTGTGCCTTCATGTCTCCCCAGCACCCAAGGCGGATAAACAAGCCGGGGGAGGTGTGAAATGGGATGATAGATGCTGGGTGTGTATAAACAGTATCATTTAATGCGAGAAGAGAGTGAGGGGGGGAGGTAGCATGAAATATTGTGTGATGTGAGACAGAGAGGAGGGGTGCTGTTTGAGAGAGGAAAAGAGGGCAACAAAATTTTTGTCTTGTGTCCCGTCCAGCCTGTGAAGCTCAGATGAGAGAAGCGAACAAATGTTTGAGGAGGAGCTTGTACTTAATATGTGCTTTTATTTTGATAAGAAAGAAGAGAGATTATGACAGAGAGGAAAAAAAAATTGTTTTCAAATTTTAGTATCACATTTTGCTGTTTGCAGTGCTATCCAGGCATTAAGTGTATATATTCTATTCATTTCCAAGAAGAGTTGGTTTTATAGCACTAAATCTGTTGGGGCTGTGAGCTCAAAATACCCTTAACACAGAAGACTAGCTTCTTTCAAATTTTAAAAGGTTTTGACAAACAATATTAAAAGAGTAATATGACAGCAAAACAAGATGGGAACATCATAAGCATATTCAAGTCCAACTTTTCACCGAGGGGGGTTGGAATAAAGGCAACATTGATGGGATTCTTTGTTCAAGTGCACTATGTCCCATCCGATCCTTGAGGCAGCTCCCTGTAGCAGTGCCTCCAGATATCTGGATGCTTGGTATTCAGACAGCTAGAAAAGGGGAGTAGGTGCAGTTTGTGTTGCTGAGTGGGGCATGCATGGATAAATAGGAAGGAAGAAAAAAGCATGTGAAGGACCAAAGAGAGGGGTCATCATACAGAGTTGACAAGACCCTGAAGCCACACTTCTGTTCTTTGTAGATAAAGGCATATTCACACATACTATCATCTTTCCCTCTCATTTTTTGTACCTCAGTTTTTTTGCGTCTGCTTCTTTTCCTTTCTCTTTCTCTGTCGTTCCCTATGTCATGCAGTGATGACAAGCGTGTGGGCTCCTTAGCCTCCCCGAGGAAACAGAGAGCTGCAGATACATAATAGGCATCTTTGCATGTTTGTTTGTTTGTCTGGCGCACACCCTGCAGCTTATTTAAGCCACTTTTGGAGAGCTGATGAGCTAGCGGGGTCAATGGCGAGTTGAAACAAATTTGCCTGTGCTGTGCGTAGCAGATTCTGTGCTCAAGGGATGGCGGAGCAGTGGCTGACTGGGGAAGCTGTGTAGCCCACGGGCCAGATAGCAGACTCGATATACTGCTACTACCTAACACCTTTTCCTCTGTCTCTCCCTCTCCATCATCTCACATCACCCACTCCCTTTCTCTTGTTCTCTTACTTTGTCTCAGACAAATACAATCTTCACACACGCACTTGTAGTGCCTGCGACCAAAACAAATACATTCACTTGTGGAGGCTCAGAGAAGTTTGAGAACAGGCTCAGAAATACTGATGTTTCAGGTGTGCTCACACACATTCGTGCACACATTTGTTTACAGTTGTTACACAATCTTTCTCTTGCTGACAGATGCACGCATTGACGC
This sequence comes from Etroplus canarensis, assembly GCA_015106775.1. NCBI lineage: Eukaryota > Metazoa > Chordata > Actinopteri > Cichliformes > Cichlidae > Etroplus > Etroplus canarensis. The sequence goes on along the minus strand of VUQH01031097.1, from coordinate 21,390 downwards.
AACCAAATACATTGATCATTCTTACTTCTTTATAGATCTTTATTGACAGTACTTTTCTGTTTATTCCCCTCTACTTGTCATTCTCTACCATCCCCTCTCAATAGGGATGGCACTTAATAGAATATTATTAAATCTGTTTTCAGTATCTAATTTTCTTTCTAAATGTAATTACCCTATGAAATCTATTTAGTTTCAGCTGTCAGTGCTTTTAAGCAAGTCTGTACTCACATTTTTGTAGATTAGAAGGCGCTTCTGTTAAAACTTCTGTGGACCAAAAGAAAAATTATGCAATTATTAGTTTCTCCAACCTTAGATTCATTGGCCCTGTGTTTTTTCCATTACTGTTTCAACATTTAGGTGGGTGGTACGTTTTAAAGTGCCATCTATATAAATGCCAAGACCTCAGGCTTTCCCAGCAGAACATTGCATTGTTATTTACTTCACCTATCATGAGTTTTAATCGCTATACAATGGTTATACAAAGAGCAAGAACTGTATTGGGTATGTGTACCTCGCATATGTCCATACTTTACACAGAGACATACACTGATCCAGAGTTGTATGAGATACACTTGTGTCTCTCACTGTCTCTGACTCACTCTCAGGCTCACACATTCCTTCACTGCACCATTACTCCATTGTGATATCGCTGTGCGAGGGCAGAGGCATTAGGAGCTGCGTGACTGAGCTTTTATCAGATATTAGGGCCGTTCAAATGGATGATCCCACTACTTCACCGTGACCAACAGACAAAAAACCCTCTCTTTTTGTTCAGCCTTCTTCTCTGCTCTTGCTCTTCCTCCCTTATCCTTCTCTGAAAGCACAGCTGCAGTTATTTGTTACACCAGAAAAAAAAAAAAAGTTTTTCCCAGGATTCCCTGCAGGACCACATCCTACAACCTTTTTTGGGCCCTCAAAAGAACAGGAAGCCTTGTGGCGTCATCACATTAGCAGCATCCTATTGCCGTACCATTACTCTTTGTTTTTGGGTAACAGGTTTCTCCCAAAGGTGCATAGAACTTTAGAGAACTGATCTTATGTCCCTGCTGTGTGTATCTGTGTGTGTGAGAGAGACAGAGACAAATGTAAAACATTGCTGCTGTAAACTAACGCTGTCATGAAAATGCGAATCTTTTCACTTTCCTGCTTGAGTTATCATGAGAGCATGCTGGTTTGCACGTACACAATTGCACACACACACCCATAGTGTAAATGTCTGTGGCAGTTGTCCAAGGGTATGAGTGATAACAGAACTATATGACAGAGTGCAGGAGTCTTTGAGCTCATTGCAGCTTATCTTTCCAATTAATATCTGCCTGTGCACCGAAGAGCTGGCTGCTGTGCAGCTAATGATCCGGATTACTGCTGCCTGCTGCCCCACCATTCCCACTGCATGCTGGGAGCCCAATTCCCTTACAGGTCTACATCTGTCACCCACATCCCTCCACACTCTGTACACCCTTCCCCAACCTGCATCTCCTACCGTCATTCAATAGGTGTCATGCTGAGTTCTAATGACAGATGCCTTGTACCTCCCTCTTTCTCTTTCTCATCTGTCAGCTTGCTCTCCCACAGTTGGATTCCCTCTTCTTCAAACTGTTTTTTAACCATGCACCATACTGCATCCCCTTGAGTACCCACTCCTCAGATACATGCTCACGCACACCAACACATACCTCCTCACCCAGCACTTCCCCCATCATTCAGCGACGTGGAGTGGAAAGATGTCTCATTTACAACCAAGGTGGAAATGCACCCTCGCCATCACCTCCTCCTCTTCCGTCACGGTGTGAACACTAATGAAGAAGAGATGAGTCCTCTCTTGTGCCCCCATTTATCTCCGCGACCAAGGGACATGCACACTTACCCCTGCCTCTCTGTCTCTACCTCACTCACTTTCTGGTGTCACACTTGCTCTTTCATCAGCTGTCTTAGTTTCCTCTAACAGAAACCATTTCAATAGAAATATAAAAATTTGATTTGAGTTTGGTTGATAGCTTCATGGCTTGTTCTGCTGCATCATTGAACTGTGACCTATTACTGCTTTGACGTAACTTGACCGTCTGGGTGCCAGAAACAAGAAATCTGGAATGAGAGATTTTTTTATTCCCTACAATATTCAAGGTAGACTTGTCTAAAGTCATTGTTCCAGCGTTGTTACTTCAGCCACAGCAAGAACTGAATATTGAATATTTCAATGTCTTTTTTCAATCTTGATTTTAGCATATTAGAGGCTGATTTGCACTTGTGTTGAAATATGAAATCATGTCAGCAACATGCTAGTATGTCTGTTCTCCCCTTTTTCAGTACCTGTTCCTTTTTCAACTTTAGGTGATCTAAAACACCCTTGGAAATCCAGATTACACTAAAACAAGAAGGGAAATTTTACATATATGTTAAAGTTCTGAAGTGGCTCTCTTATGCACCTGTACTAACTTTCTTTGTTTTCCTTTATAGATGACATTTTCAGCAAGTCCCTACTCAGATCCGATCGAGATCACTAAAAGTTTGCCTCAAGGGACTCAGGGGACAGAGCAACCTGAAATGCTGTGGGTCATGGGTCCAGTGTTGGCTGTGGTTCTCATCATCAGCATTGTCATAGCCATCCTGCTCTTCAAGAAGTAAGATGCCATGCTTCTGTTTATTAATCATTCTTTTTATTTTTGTTGAGGTTGAAATGTAGTGGCACTTGAGATTGTAGGTTTCTTTTGGTTGCATCAGGAATGGTAATGAGACATGCTTCCTCCTGCCACTTGCACCAGACTCCTTACTTACTAAACTATAACATCCAATTTCCTTTGCATAATGTACAGGGTAATGACAGGAGTGCACCGATTAGTGTTTTAAACAAAATATTTTTTTAACAATACTATGCAATGTTTTAGCTGAAATGGCAACTGGCATTGCCTCCCTAATGAAAAGCACAGCTTGGCTGTCAAAATCTCTTAGTTAGGAGTGAGAAATGTGTTTTTGCCAACACCATTGGTCATTTCAAATAAGAAACAGAAGGCTGCAACAGAGGGCTTAAGTAAAAGCTTAGTAAATATCTCTTTAAAGCACTTCAGGCACCCCTGAGCAGTACACCATGACGGCACTTTGATCAACAAGGCGCTTCAGAGAAACAGTTTAAATGAGCAATGCTAAAAAAATTAGTTGATTAACAACTAGTTTTTTTAAGAATTAATGATTTTAGGTGAGTTATTAAACGGAAATGCCAAATATTTGCTGGTTTCTGCTTATAAACTGTGAGGACTTGCAGCTATTTTATATTCCAGTATACATTTGCAAATTGAATATCTTTGAGGTTTGTACTGTTAGACATAAATTTAATTCACCTTGGCCTCTGGGCAACAGCTGTGGGTGTTTCTTTTTATTTTGTATACCAAATAACAGACATTAGACAGAAATAAATGGCACATTTATTCATAACAATATAATGAGGCTAGAATTAATAATTATTAGTAATTAATTCACTAATTACTCAAGTTCTATAAAGTAGTACCTACAACCAGCCCTTCCTCAAGCCTTGGTAAAAATATGCAGCTATTTGTACATCAATAGACTACACAGTAGTTCTAAAAATAATACAGGAGAAATGAGAATCTATCCCAACTCTTTATTTACCTCACTTCACTTCTTCCTGATTAAGTCCCACCTTCTGTCTTGTCCTGATGGATCCATTACACGATCTTACTTTCACATCATACCTGCCTAACCTGCCATCCTTTTCCTTGCAGCCTTGCTATGTGGCTGCTGTCTCCGGCAGACTTAGAAAGGGACTGGTTAATAATAGGCCTTGAGACAGCTCACTGCTGAGTAGCACGTCCTCTGTCTGGAAGCCTTTTCTTCATGTAGACACAGATTGACAGGAGGGACTGTGGGGAGGTGGCTGTGTGCCCTTTTCACTGTGGACTGGCAGTAAATGTGCAAAGGAATAATCACACTGCAGTTCTAGTTGTTATTGCTACCTGCAGCGTCGCCAAGACCAACACTAGCAGTGAACAAAGACATGATTATTCTCAAAAGTCTCATGTGATTAAAATAACTTTTTTATCCTTTGCTTTCAGTATTTAGCTTGTTTGTTGTCCTTTGGAAAATAGTTCAGAGTTAGGACAATATATGTATAAGAAAATAAAATAAAATGCACATGGATAACTGTTACACATTAACACTCCAACTTCTTTTTTGCCCCTGTGAATGCAGCAAACAGGAAAGGTGGGTACTTTCATTGAAACATCAATCACAACGTCATCTCCCACTGCCCAATTCATTTTCATCCGTGCTGTGATATTGGTGGTATTAATCATCTCTTTAGGGTTGCAGAGTTGCCTATCTCTGATCTTTAATTGGAATTGCACAGGAAAAAAAATCCACTAAAATATGATTAAAAGGAAACATCTTTATATCTAATTTGTTCAGACATGAGAAACAGCAGACTCTGCAGCCCGTGATAACTGAGGTCAGAGGAACTCCAGGGTCACATCCATGTACCAGTGCATGTTCCACATCTAGTGCCACTGTTCCTCCTCAGATCATCCTGTCTGCTGTGGTTTGTCTCTGTGCTGTGTTTCATTATCCAGCCAGTGTCAGCGTGCCCCTTCGAGATTGGCCCCATCTGAATATGCCAAGGCATCACCTGCTGCTGAATGGGCCATTGTGAAGTAAATGCCAGACAGAGAAACTGCTGAAAAAGAAATGTTCCCATCTTTTAAGCTGACATTTTCCACCAAGACCCATTCCTCCACTTTTAGCCTTTTTTTCTTTCTTTTCCTGCTTTCCCTTGGCAGGAGTCTCAACAAAGGGGCCTGTTCTAGCCTCATTAAGCACACCCTGTACTGCAAACACACTTGTGCACCCAAACTATACATGTGTGTACTTTACATTCTCACACATTTTAACTCCGACTTTGAACCTGTAATTAATAACCCCATAGAGATAGCTGATATATTTACTTTAGGCCAGCACTAAGTGTGGATCTGATTGACATCTGAGTGGGTCAGAGGTAGAGATGAGGTGTGCAGAGAAAAGATCACAGATCACCCAACCCTCTCATCCCCTTCCTCAACCTAACTCAGCCCCAACAGTGATCTCTGGGAAAACCAGACACGGTTTGGCTCAGCTCTTGGCTGGAGAGGAAGTGATGCTTGTCAAGGCTTAACCGTCATGCAGCCAGCATTAACTTAAACCTCTGCAGCAGAAGATAACAGGTGGCAGTGAGGCCTCAGCCCCAGAGGTGGACCAGGTTAAGGCTGTGCGTGCACCACCAGCCTTGTGTATTCTCACCACGCCAGGTTTCAACAGAAGGCCCTTCTCCTTCCTAAAACCCATGCTCGCCACTTGCAAATGGAGTGCAATGAGATGTGAAATTTCCACACGGCACCCTGATGCTTCCTTCCGCCCATTTCCATTTGCAGTCAGAAAGCTTGTGAATCTGCATCTGTATGAGTGTGTGTGTGTGTGTGTAACTATAAAAGTTGGAGAAATGGGAAAGCGTACATCTGTGCTCCTGTTTGTGAGTGTATGTCAACAGATGCTGGCTGTCCACAGTCGAATGAGCAGAGCCAGTCCGAACTACGCTGCTCTGTTCTGTGCTGTGCTAGACTCAGCTAGGCCAGGCCTAGCAGCACAGGTGCCTCAGAACCAGTCTAATTACCCTGTGTTGTGCCACCCAGCTGATGAGCTAATTACAGCATCCGCCTGTTTTCCTCTCAATCTGGAAGCCAGTAAACACAATGTGTTGTTAGCACACACACACACAAACAGCAGTAGAAAGCACACATTTCAATCTTTACTACACACAAACATGCAGTCATGTACACATTCCCACACTGCAGCTGTCACCTAACCAGCATCAAACAAGCTAAACCTAGCCCACTCCAGGAAAATTATGGTGTTTCTTCAAACACATTAAACTCCAGTTTTCAAACTAATGGGGCTGATGCCTACTGTGTTTTGAATTGGTGGTCCTCAAAAGTAGTTTTGAAAACCATCAACTATGTCATTAACCTCATCAAGTGTGCAACAGCATTTAAGTGTATGACTTTTTTTCTTCTTTTTTCTGATCATATAGAAGAATCACTGATGTAATTTTGAATTGTCTTGTCATCTATGCTTTTATTTAGCTTGAGGAACTGACATCTAACTTAGAGTTTTTTGTATTAAGCACATAGATGGTCTCAGCTTGAAATGCCTTACTGTCTGTTTCTACCACCACAGGAAGCGTGCATCACCATTGCCTAAAGATGAGCACTCGGGTGGGGTGAAAGACTCCCTGCTGGCCAACTCTTCTGATCCTGTGGAGATGAGAAGACTCAACTACCAGACCCCAGGTAATAAACAACTATCTAAGGACTATGGAAGTAACTACAAAAAGTTACTGAAAACTTTGCTCTGCTTTCTTTTGGAACTTAGAAATGAATTTGTGGTGCACAGGAATGATGGTCCAGGTATTCATGTTATCAATACAATTACAATCTTATAGAACTGATGTTTAATAAAGTATTCAGTGCTTTCCTTCTTGGAATTCATGGCTTGGGTGTTGACGTGAACAGCATTTACAAGTTGGAAAATCACAATCATGATAACTTTGATAAGACATGAAAATAGCTTCCACTTGTGCTCATGGGTCTGTTTAAGGGTAAATTGAGAAAGTTGTGTAGTGTTTTTTTTTTTTTTTTTAACTTTTTTTGGGTGGTGT
>VUQH01031097.1:0-14673 GCA_015106775.1 Etroplus canarensis | reverse complement strand
AATTATAATTTTTATTATTTTTTTTTTTAAAGTTAATTTAAAAAATTTTTTAGTGTTTTTTTTTTTTTTTTTAACTTTTTGTGCGTAGTGTGTTTATTATATCTCCCAGATGAAAGTCAGAAGATATGGTTTTGACCTGGTTGTGCCCCACATCTGTGAGCTTTATCTCAATTACTTGTTACAGATTTGGAGAAGCTTCACCAGATTTGGTATATATCCCCAGAGAAGTAGTAGATTGCTATTTAATTTTAACTCTCTGCCCCAAACATGAGTTACAGGGAAAAATATGTTAAAATTGGCTAAATGTTAAATAGGCAAATATCACTTCAGTGTCTACATTTATACCTACGTACAAAGTAGTGAACAAAGCTCAAGTCCACATAAAGACACGGAAATAAAATGTATCTGGAACTGGTCAAGAAGAAAATTTATTTATTTTTTTCCCCCCTAGATTTCGTGTCTTTTTTTTCCCCAGGTTTCAATGCACTAAGACTAATACAGTACAGTAATCATGTGGGAAATCAAACCTCTTCGGCATATCAGCTTGTTTCTCAAGTTAACCCAGATCTGAACCAGAATTTGACATGGATTACAATTATGTACTTTATCTAAAGAACTCACTGAGTTTAGAACAATATTTAGGCTATTTTAGAACTACCAAATAGTGAACAAATACCAAATAGTTGGGGGGGGGGGTCTTTTATTGCACCAAGAGTAATGTACAGTAATCATAAGGGGAATTCAGAAAACTTGGGCACATCAGCTTGTTTCTAAAATTTTGATTGGGATCTGACTTGGAATTTGGCTCGGATTAAAACTGCATAATTTCTTGAACCACTTATTAAACATCAGTATTTTGGCAAATTTAGACCTGCCACGTAGTGAGCATAGCCTAGGCCCACATAAAGATATAGAAATAAAGTGGATCTGGATCTGATCTAAAAGTAAATCTGAATTTTTCCATTTTCCTCATCTTTTAATGCACTAACTGTATATTCAGACTTTTTCCTAGATTTGATGCAGAATTTCACATGGATTACAACTGTGTGCTTTATCTTATGAACCACTAATTGTATGAGAGTATTTAGGCAAATTTAGACCTTTTCTGTACATGATACTGTACATCAGATTCTTTCCAGAGTTCATCTGGATTTGATCGGAATCTAGATACAGAACTTGTCGAGATTATTACTTTGCAGAAGCAGGATGTCCTTTTACAGGGCTTTTCTCCCATACCAGGCAAAGTTTGAAATTATCGTTAAAAATTGATCAAAACTGGCTGCCCAGATTGGCCAAATTGAATGTGGATTGCGCTTTACAGAATTAGAATGTCCTTTGAGATGGCATTGGACCTGTACCAGCCAAATTGGAAATGAGACACTACCAGTACTTGTCAAAGCCTTGCATGATTACAAAATGATGACATCTGCCATTTTAAGGGATCTCCCAATCAGTACCACTGGGCTTTGGGTTGGGATGTATTTCATGATTGGTAAGGGGTAAGAGGAGGTGGAGAGCAGACAGACCTTCAAAAGGGAAAAATGCAGTTTTTTTTATTAAAAAATGGAGAGAAAAGTATTTACTGCCCTTGTGATCAGGGATTTGAAAGGGCATCATTTCTAAAATGAAAATCCGCCTGAAATTCATCAGTCAGTAATTCAAAAAATGATTTTATCTTCAGAGCTGAAAAAATATGTAAAAGTGACTTATATTTTAATAGTTTTCTTTAGTGTCTTTTATTTTCAAGCTTTTTCCTCAAATGGTAGTTATTGCATTTTTTTTTCAGCCAAATTGTGTGCAGCTTTCCCCGAAGCAATTTTCTTCAGCAGTGAATGCCTTCCTTACTCATTCTTTTGATGGATTTCTTGTTTATTAGTGTTTTGTAGCATGTGTTGCTGTATGACATTCATACGTCCTGCTTATTTTATTTGTTGTCAGGATGAAAAGCTCAACAGTTCTTAAAAAAATAAAAACTCGGCTGTAGGCAGAAATAAACTATGTTCACCATCATGCCCAGCTGACAGTATTAGTGAAGTCAGGCTGAGTGAATTCAAATTCCATCCTCACACAGTGGTGAAGCCGGTGGGTTGGGGGGGAGTTGTATAAGGGTGTCCGCCTCAGCATCCGCCTTCTTCCTTTTTCCTCCTGATCTTCTTCCTCCTCCTCTGGTCCTTGCTCCTCCCCTCTCCATGAGCTCCTTTCATTCCCCCCAGCTGGTAATGAGTCCTGCTGCCTCTGATGTCAAGGTGAGCCAGGCGGAGGGAACAATGGAGCTGAGAGAAAATGTCAACTCCAGTGCACGCGCACATTTCTGTGTGGTTTTCTTGTGTGTGTGAGCGCGTGTATATCCCTTCTCACGGGTTATTAAAGATCCCATTTGCCATATACTCACACACACTCACACACTCACATACATACATACACACACAGAGCCCCTTTGAACCCCTGCAGAGGAATTAAGCAGTGCTGTCGCTCTGAAAGAGCCCTGTTCTCCCATCCTCCCACTCCACCTCTTTCGTCTTTTGTCTTCCATTTCCCCCTGCAGGGTAATCTCTTTCTTTTTTCTCTCCTTCTCCCCCCTCTCTTTCTCTCTCTGTACGTCAACATTTATCTCCTTCTTTTTCTCCCTTTCCACCTCGCTGTGTTGCTTCAAGAGTGGTGATTATCAAAAATTACCAAGGCTTGTGAAATCGTATGAGACTCAAAGCCTGAACTGAGAGAATATTGAACAGCCCATTCCTCTATCCTCTCACTTTTTCTTTCTTTGATTTGCCCCCAGCAGGTGAACATTCCTGCTCTGATACTGATTGTTGTCAAAACGGTCCACCCAATTGCAGCTCATGTCTCCAGCACGTTGGTTTGTTCAACAGGCCTTCAACTGTGCGTTTTTGGCACCCCAGCAGCAAGCTTGTGGTTCTATGAGTAACTGACCTGGTTAATCCCTGACAGACCTGGTTCAGAGAGTATTTGCAAATACTTCATTTAGATTTTGAATATAGCAGAAGTACCACTTAGAGACAATTTGCTGAAGTAAATTATGTCTTTAAGTGACCAGTGTTGTAAGTTTGGGCACAACACTGTGCTCACTTAGATAATAGCTGGTATCTGGGGATGTGGTGGCATCAATAAAAAGATATTTAATGAAGTAAAGAACACAGGCAGTTACTAGTTTAAACCAACTCCCAGGTTAGGCAAACTCATTTGAAAGAAAAAGTCAATTAGCCAAATTATTACCCACATTGCCAAGTTTTTCATCATAGTTTGTAGACTGACTTTTTGATTCTGCTTTACTGGGTGTGTGCGGTAGAGATTTTACCTTCAAATAAAATGTCTCTCTTGCTACCAACCTGTGTGATTGGGTGACCTCCTTCATTTCATGTTCCTAGATTTCAACACTTCCTTTAGCTCTTAGGCTAAACATGTGGTGCCCTTGACACTATGATGCAGTATATAGAGTTTACACACGCTGCCACAGGAGAGTACTTTAAAGTCGAGCTTTGTATGCACTTTTGTTTAGCAGTGTAGACTACACTACTTGAATTGTCCCAAGAGGGCAAACAGCACTTGCTGCACACTCCAACTAGCTTGAAAGGTTATTTACAGATACTGTTTGGCCCTAGACTGATCCTAAACCACCTCCATTGATTGAGTGCTCTTCTTCCTCCCTCCTTCACTCTCCTCTCTCCACAGGTCCCAGCTCTCATCGCTGCCCCAACACTCCAAGTTAGTCTGCTTTCTCACCTACTGTGTATTTCCCACACATGCAGTCTTTCTTCCTCTTTCACTTGCTCCTGAATCCATTCCCCTGTTGCAGTCCTGACAGGCATCACAAGCCTACAAGTTTATAGCTTCTGGCATTCCAAGGATGCAGCAATGGCCTCTTTCAGTTGTGAACTTCCCACAACACCTTTATGATGTGCAAGCAGTGGACTGGATGGTTTCATGGATAGTTGATCAGTGTGGACTTTTACGCATGCTGTGCATTAGCCTTGTTTTCTATGGCTTCACTCTCCATTTAACCAACAACACTGCTGCAGAAAAAACTTGCTGAACATGCGCAAACACATTAAAGCTGTTAATGTGTTTGTAGGATCATCTGTGTGATAGAATTCAATTTGTGTAATTGGTCAGGTCTCGTCTTCTACAGCAGCCATTGTTGCCAGCCATTGAGCATTAACATTAGAGCATTAATAGGGCTGCAGCGGTCTCTCATCTGAAAGCATGTCCCATGACCTTACAGATGTGCTCAGCCAAAGGCACTAATGTTAATATATCTGCCTTTTTAAAGTGTCTTATCTGTGTAATTTCAAGGCTATATGTAAGGTTAATGATGCCCCGTGTATAACTTTAAAGTGTCTTCGTGCATTACATACAGTTAACTTTTAACACATGAGGCAAGTTCCCTGCAATCCCTTTAAGTATATAGCCTTGCCAAGTTCAGAGGCACAGGGGGAATTTGTGTCGGTAGATTAGCAATAAATCATCCAATAACCCAGCGATGAGAAATCTAGAGAGCGACAGGGGGGTTGTTTGAAATTAATCCAGCCTGAGCGCTTTAGGCTGGGCTGAAAGACAGTCCATTGTAGGGAAACGGATTTTCAAAGAAATTAGTTTTGGCTAGTGACCAGTCAGTTTTTTTTCTCAGTAGGAAGTGACAGTGTGACTGATTTGTAGAGACTTGTGGGTTCTTGCTCTGGGCCCACCTCTGCCACCAGTTGAGCTTTGTGGAGTCAGAGAGATGTCTGTCTCCTACTTCCTTCCAGGAGCATCCTCACCCAGTCACTCGTGTGCATCTCTGTATCAGCCCCACCTCTGTCCTACTCACTTAGCATGACGATATCACCAAATGTCACCAGCCTGTTTCAACTTGTGCTCTCTCTCTCTCCCTCTCTCCCTTCTCTCCCTTGCCTCATGCATTGTTGAACAAAGTGCACACTCCTCACTGTTACACAGCCACCTCATGGTCCCACCAGCTACCTCACTCACCCTGTGGTCCAACCAGTGTTTGTGTAAGTCAGTGTGTTGTTTGACATAAGAGCAGCCAGTTCTCACTCTTTCATTTCTTCCCCCTCTTCCTTTTCTTCCTCTCTCACAGGAATGAGGGAGCACCCACCCATTCCTGTCATTGACCTGGCTGACCACATAGAACGACTCAAGGCTAATGATGGCCTTCGCTTTTCCCAAGAATATGAGGTAAGAGCAAAGCACTAATGCTGTATCAGTCGTTTCCACTCTTTCAAGCATATAAATGGGTTTCTTTGTTATGATCTATGGGAGGAAGTTTTTCTCTTTGATCCTGTATGCATGTATGCTAATAGATTATGGAAGACTTCTTTCACAGTCATTCTTCAGCCATTTTTACAACTCTATTACCGATCTCACCAGGAAACCAACACTTACATTAAATGCTGTGAGATGCTTTTTCACGAAACAAGTAGGTGGCGAGTTGCTTAAGCAATCTGTGTGCGTGTTGATGTTTTCCTGAGGAATGTTATTTTCTAGGCAGCCTCTCCAGTGCAACTCTGTGAGAGATTATCTCTTGTCTGTGTTCTTCCTCACAAAAACAAAAGCAAATTTGCATTTAAAGTGGCACATAGTTGGTTTGGGGACTAAGCGAGGCCAGATGAAGTGGAGCATCCTTGAATACAGAAAAACAAGACCTATCTTTTATTTATTTGCTGATTGTTTGATCTGTTTCTTTAATCAGCTTTATTCCATTGATTGCTCCAACAAGCCTGTTTGAGTGATTGTTTTACATCAATCTAGAGGGTTGGGTGTCACCTCTTTTAGTTTGTCTGTGACCACCATATTACTACATCAAGACGTTTCTTTATGCAGTTTCACACCATAAGAGAAATTGAAAATTTATTTTGATGACCTCAAAACCATTTCCCAAGCAAAATCATAGACTCAAACTGTAGCTTATCTTTCATTTGAACTGTTATCTGCCCTGTCCAGTGAAAATAATTCAGTGCATTTAGGCATGAAGACATGGTCAAGACAACCTGCTGAAGCTTAAGCATCAAAATGGGGAAAAAAGGTAACTTCGGTGACTTTAAACGTGGCATGGTTGTCAGTGCCAGATGGGCTAGTCTGAGTATTTCACAAACTGCTGATCTACTGGGTGTTTCTCACACAGCCATTTCTAAGGTTTATAAAAATGGCCCCGAAAACGGGAGAAAATACCCAGTGAGTGGCAGTTCTTTGGGTGAAAATACCTTGAATATGCCAGAGATCAGAGAAGAATGGCCAGACTGCTTTGAACTGATAGGAAGGCAACAGTAACTCAAATAACCACTCATTACAACCAAGAGTAACTCTGGATGCACTTAGTTAAGAACGGGAAATGGAGGCTACATGTCACCTACGCTTCCTGGGCCAACTTCGGGCTCACCAAAATTGGACAGTAGGAGATTGGAAAAAAGTTGCTTGGTCTGATGAGTCTTGATTTCGGCTGCAGCATTGAGGTAGTACAATCAGAATTTGGTGTAAACAATATGAAAGCATGGATCTGTTCTGATTTCTGTCAATGGTTCAGGCTGGTAGTAGTGTAATTTTGGGGGGATATTTTCTTGGCACACTTTGGGCCCCTTAGTACCAACTCTGCATAATTTAAATGCCACAGCCTGCCTGAGCATTGTTGCAGCCCATGTCAATCCCTTTATGATTACAGTGTACCCATCTTCGGATGGCTGCTTGCAGCAGAATCATGCACGATGTCACAAAGCTCAAATCATCTCAAGCTGGTTTCTTGAACATTGGCTATAAGATCACTGAGGGATGTTTCCAGTACCTTGTTGAATCTATGCTACAAAGAATTAAGGAAGTTCTGAAGGTAAAATGGGGTCCAACCAGGTACTAGCAAGGTGTATCTAATAAAATGGCCAGTGAGTTTATTCCTCTTGAAGTGACCCACAAAGCAAGACTAAATAAATTAATAAACTTTAAAAAATGTTTCCTTTAAGCTATACTGCATGTATACTTTGCCTTATAGTGATAAAGGCCTTATTTATTCAGATTTCCATATCTTTTTTGGTTATTTGTTTTGGGGCTGTTCTTCCCTCCCTTGGAATGTTCTCAGCTAAAACTAATGCGGTCTAATACAGCAGCTGTGTGATAAATCCTTTCTTAAAATAGTGTTATTGTTTTTCTTTGACAAGTTTTAGCTGAAAATGAGCATTGTAATTTTGGAAGTTCAAGTTTGTGGTGAATTGAATTGTACTAAATTTTACTGAGAAATGTTTGATGGACTGTCCACCTCTCCAGGCTGTACCCTCTTTTGCTCAATGACTACCCTAAGCAGTGTAAGAGGTAAAGAAGATGGGTGGATGAGAAATGTTTCATTAATTTTTTTTCAACCCGTTTATAATCCATCTTTCAACTAAAACATCGAAAGTGTCGTCTTATACCTCTGAGAAGGAGCGATTATAATTTATGCCAAAATATAAATACACTTGACTGCAAAGTTTTTTACTTTGTTACATATGATTCTACAGAACTTTTTGTGACTCGCTGTGAAATTAACAACTAACTGGGGAGATCATTAGTCCCTGGTAAAAATCTGCTCTCAATTAAGTGCTTCCTTGTGTTTCGCAGTACCTCTCTAGAACATTGCCCTCCCGGCCTGTTGAGTTACTGTAAATGAATCAAGCCAGAGAAGTGGCTTGTATGACTGCAGGCAACCAGCCCAGCCCCATTCCCTTCCTGCACCAGTCTTTCCAAGTCAGGGAAGACCCCCTCTATCGCCCGGCAGATGGCCATCCATCTCTGTGCCAGCCATGGCACTGTGGCAGAGCTCATGGCGCTTTGTCACAGTCACGTTCACCGGCTGCTCCCGTTGCGTCTTACCCCAAGGCTCAGAATTTGTAGTGGCTTCACTACTTTCTCTCATCACACTGAGCAATAAGCACACTGGGTAATGAGCAGAATTTGTCAATCAGGCATGCAGCAGCTCCCCTGACAGTCTTTTTATCGCAGGCAGCAATATCATGCAGCCGTCGTCATCACACTATCATTATGTTCATTTTAAAATATTTCCAGTGTGTCATTGAGAATACCTTGGGCATTTGCCTCTCACCTCTTTCCACCATTTCTACCTAACTTGTTTGCTAGTTGTCATCAGCCTAGTGTGCCTGCTGTGTTCACTGAGCTCTCAAATGGATATGACATGTTTTGACTGCAAATAAAATCTTTTTCTTCATACTGGCAGCCATGGACAGAAAAATTGGCAGTGCTGAGCTCATCAGCAGCAATAGGCCCATGCCCCCTTGACACTCACTGCTGAGCAATTTGGAGCTGTAGTGTAAGATTTCTTCCATATTAGCACTTTACATTTTTATATCTTTTTCAGAAACAAAAGTCCAAAATAGCTTGAATTTCAATTTTATTCCACATTTCTGTATGTAGATGCCACTTTACTCCATAGGGACATAGGAAACCAGCTGAACAGCAATTTGTTTTTTCTTTGATTTACAAATCAGGATTCAGCACCCGTCTCATATAGGTTAGCACATAATATGGCAATTTTTAAAGCAAGACAATTTTGCAAACATATTGAATTTCCCTTGTCTCCAAACTTCACCATGCACCTTGCTTTTTTCATATAAAATGATAATTAAATTAGTGCTGTAGCCCGATTTAGTTAGTGGAGGAATTTTAAATGTATCATTTCAACTCCTGCTGGATTTGTGAGGTAAAAGGCTGGGGAATAACTGGACATAGTTCCAGTGTGAGCTGTGGACGATCGATATGGAATAACAAGAGCCTTTGTGACATTATCTAGCTGGGGATAAGAGGCCATCACATATCTCCCCAATCAATATGTATGCAGGCTGCTGTCATCTTAGCCCAAGAGACAAATGACGTAAGAGGGAAAGGGTCAAAAAAGAGAGGGAGAGAGTGAGACAAAAAAACACAAGCTAGCAAAATACAAATGGAAGATCAGAAAAGAAAGAAGAATAGTGGTGACTGCAGTGAGTCTTATGTGACTCCTTAGAACAAGGTCATTCAATAGAACCGTCAAATCGTGGGCTGGGATCTTAAGCAAAACCTGTACTTTATTTCTCAGCTAAAACCAAAGCCTCTCCTGGCTGAGTCTATGAATGTTGGCCTTTTTGGGGAGTTCACTGCCTTTGTATTTCTATTTCATTAGCATTTAAGACATCAAATGTCACACAGATAACTAACCCAGTCCACTAACAGCAGCAACTGCAGCACAGCTAACAATATTGCACTTTGTGAACTGGTGGCCTTAGTCCACAACACAGTAGTACTTTCCCTTCGTTCCCTCAGTAGTTCTCTGTTCATTCTCTTATCATTCTTGTTCAATTTTTTTGTTTCCTGCTTCCTCTTTTTTTCTGTCCTCTCTTACAGTCTATTGATCCAGGCCAGCAGTTTACCTGGGAAAACTCAAACATGGAAGTAAACAAGCCAAAGAACCGCTATGCAAACGTAATCGCCTATGACCACTCCAGAGTGGTGCTCACCTCTGTTGATGGTAAGAGCTCACATATCTACTTAACCCCTCAGATAGCCATTGACTGACACTGCCATCGATTGAGGCCTCATTCACAAGCACTAAGGACATTTTGTATGCCTGCTTGTGCAGCTTTAAAAGCTAAACATTTTTATGCATAACCCAAGTATGCTTTTTTGTTGAATAAAGACTATTGATTTTAACATGTAAATTATAAAGAGAGATAGATTGTCTTTGTGTAGCACCTGCCAAAAGGCAGAGGGAGAATATTCATAAATCTATCAATTGTCTCGATTCAAGTTATTCTGATTCAGTTATTTTACTCAGGGCCATATTATGAAAGCTAGTAACAGTACTGTGTAATAGGATTTTTATCCATACTGCTCATCTTTGTTACAGCTGTTCCTGGCAGTGACTACATTAATGCCAACTACATCGATGGCTACAGGAAGCAGAATGCCTATATTTCTACTCAGGGGCCTCTGCCAGAGACACTGAGTGATTTCTGGAGAATGGTGTGGGAGCAAAGATCCAGCACAATTGTCATGATGACCAGACTGGAAGAAAAGTCAAGGGTAAGGAGAAACTCTGTTATTAACTGAAAGATCAGGTAATGCATTACTGGCTTTATTCCTGTTCAAAGCATCAGTTATGCATTGATTTAATGACAAGCGCATACTCAAATAATATTCACATACATTATGCAATTTATTATAAAGAACCATGTCAAAATGTGATTACAATAAATTATTAACTGCAAATAATGAATGCTAAATAGTACATAACGAGTGCTTCTTAATATATTGGTTATAAAATACTAAATGAATATAATATTATATATAATTTGAAATGTCATTGTTTGCTAGGTTCAAGAAATCATGTATCTTTTTGTTTCCAATGCTGAGTGACCAAAACAACAAACCAATAGCTGCTGTGAAAAAAAAATGACTGTTTTGTAGAACTGAAAGCCACTGAACAAGGACAAACCTACAAACAAACCCAACAATCAGCTGATGGAAGTCAAAAAGTGGACAAAAATTGAGTTTTGTGATCTATAAATGTATATGTATTTATGTAGCTTGACACTGAGGAACTTTACACCCAACAAAGCCTGAAGGTGTGTAGACACACAGTCTTACTTTAAAGCTGGATTTGTCAGCCTGATCAAAGTCACAAGGACTTCAAAGGATATTTTGGTTGTCTGTGGACAGTATCGCTTCATGTTGCTTCTCTTCTCCAGAGTCTTTAGCAATCTCTAAAAAACTTCTGGATGAATTCTGTCTAAATATATTTGTGGAGTAACATAGGACAACACCTTCTTACAGTTTCCAATTTCCCCCTCCTATTGTTTGTCACTTGTGATGAAATCATCCTGGCAACTTTGCATATAACTTTCACATACCTGCTACTGAAAGTAATTTTAAAAAATCCATTATAAAAATGATGTATGTGCATTATATTTATATATTTAGATCTGATCATGCAAACTCTTTATTTAATTGTTTTGAAACTGTTCAGAAGCCAAATACTTGAGTTCTATTTATTTATTTTTGCACTTCCTAATCAAGGTTCCATACATATACTATACTGCAAAAGCTATAGCACTATAATGAAATTTCTGAAGTTGAAATGAAAAAGGATTGTCATCTAACAACAGCTGTGTGCTTCTAAAAAGGATCCATGCTAATAAAAGCAAAAAATAAATAAATAAAAAGAGCACCAGGCAACTTGAGATTCAAAATTGGACTGGGTTTATTTAATTACCATCACAAAATCATGCTCATGAATTCCTTGGAGGGAAAAAAGAGTCAGCATGGAGCCCTGCCAGTATGTGCTGTTTTATTAGTGTATGCATACAGTGCCCTAATAAAAGAGTCCCCAGATTAAAACTAGGAACATAAAGGAAGTATAAATAAGAGTTCATTTCCAAAATTCCAGACTAGCTGTTTTGAAAGAGAAAATCGTTACCTGAAGCGCTTGGTTCATTTATACTGATTCTTAGAAATTGTTTTGTCAAGGTTTAAATTACTTACTATCCTTCACAACATTTCATCTGTTTTAATTTGGGGCGATCAGTGCAATCAATCATTTAGGCAAATTGTGAGCACAATATGTCTTCTTAGAATAGAACTCATTTATTTGTTCCTTGGAGAATATCTTCAGCTTGATTAGATGAGTTTTATTGCACATTCACTTGATGGAGACACCATACTCGTACTCACAAATGCCTCTCTGTATATTTAGTATGTCTGAGTGGCAATTTCAGAAGTCTGTGATAGATAAACAGGCTCTCCTGCTTTGATCCCAGAGTGGTAGCTGCACATATACACAGGGATATGAAAAACTGAAACACCAAGACACAAGGAACCTAAAGAGAAATGAAAAAGCCTCAGAGCCTATCCCCACCTCCTACACACATTTTAAAATCCACTGCTTTGCCAGCACCACAGAAAGAGACACAAAGAACCAAACTTGCCTTCCACCAGCTGGGGGTGGAAGCATTTTTCCCAATTATATCTTTTACATTACATCACAGAATGGGTGCAAGTTTATTTCCCTTACTGTAGTCTTAACCCCTAGAATCAGCTTTAGTGTGCATTAATGACATTTATACTATTTCTAAACTTCTATTTTTAGTAAAAATGTGTATCTTTTTTTATATGTGCCATAATACTATCTATATACCCTCCCAGCCACTTCATCAGGTTTACCTGTTCAACTGCTCATTAATGACCAAACACATGGCATGCATGAAGGCATGTTCAAGACAGGCTGGTCTGAGCATTTCATAAACTGCTGATCTGCTGGGTGTTTCCCACACAACCAGCTCTAAGGTTTGCAGAGCATGGTCCAAAAAAGAGGCAGCAGTTCTGCGGGTGACTTGTTGAGGCCAGATGTTGGATAAGAATGCTAAGACCACTTTGAGCTGATAGGAAGGCAACAATAACTCAAATAACCACTCATTACAAACAAGCTGTGCAGAAGAGAATCTCTGAACCCACAAAACATTAAACCTGGAAGCAGCAGAACAGCAGCAGAAGACCTCATTGGGTCTGACTCCTGTTAGCTAAGAGCAGGAAATTGAATTCACACAGGTTCACCAAAATTTGACAATAAAAGAATGGAAAAATGCTGCCTTTGCCTGGTGAGTCCTTATTTCTGTTGAGACATTCGATTGTCAGGATCAGAATTTGGCTTAAACAACATGAAAGCATGGATGCATCCTTCCTTGTATCAGCACTTCAGGTTGGTGGAATTGGTGTAATGGTTTGGGGAATATTTTCTTGGTACACTTTGGGCACCTTAGTGCAAACTGAGCTTCATTTGAACACCACAGCTTACCTAAATATTGTTGCTGACCATGTTTATCCTTTCATTTACCCACTTTCTGATGGCTGCTTCCAGCAGCATAATTCTCCATATCACAAAGCTCAGATCATCTCAGATTGGTTTCTTGAACATAAAACTGAGTTAACAGTACTCAAAAGACCTCCACAGTCACCAGATCTCAATCCAATACAGCACCTTTGGGATGTGGTAGAACAGGAGATGAGCAGCCAATAAATCTGCGGCAACTGTATGACACTAAAATGTCAATTAGGATCAAAATCTCTTAGTAATGTTTCAAGTACCTCGTTTAATCTACTGTTTGTCAGAAAGAATTATGAAAGTTCTGAAGGTAAAAGGGGGCCCAACCTGGTACAAATAAGGTGT
This sequence comes from Etroplus canarensis, assembly GCA_015106775.1. Taxonomy (NCBI): domain Eukaryota; kingdom Metazoa; phylum Chordata; class Actinopteri; order Cichliformes; family Cichlidae; genus Etroplus; species Etroplus canarensis. Next base: position 1,484 of record VUQH01031097.1, on the reverse strand, counting down.
ACCTTTTTTAATGTGTGTGTGTGCGTGTGTGTGTCCAGAAGAGTAAATGTTTAGTTAAATTGTGATTAGCAGTGTGTCTGTGACAACTTTTAAATGACTTCTTTCCTATGCAATATGAGGCAGCTAACAGTAAACTAAACTGATTAAATTTCTAACTTTGTGAAAACAATGTAAATTCATTGTGCAGTAATGCTAAAAACTCAAATTGCAAAATGCATATAACTAACAGTGTTTGCAGTGTGATAATGATGAGAAATGTATTCATATAGTTACAAAATATCCCATAACACTGCCTGTGCTCCTAATTAGACACATGGTATTGCATGACTATTTCAGGGGTTTTTGTTGTTTTGTCCACACCTTTAATATAAATACACATTCTTTATTTGTCTGTGTCTTTCAAAAATGCACTCAGACACATATGGTGCATGAGTCAACCTCCCACCACCCAGTTAGACTTATGTCTCGTGCCAAACAGAGCAGGAGCTTGACAAATATGATGAGATCCGGCAGCAGGCAAATTTCAGCTTCCTCTTGCATTACCAGTTGGTAAAACCCTAAAAGGTCAGGACTTGAAATGAGACCAGAGGTATTACTCACTTTTGCTTGTGTGTGTGTCTAGATAAGAGGTCTATGCCCGTTGCAAAAGGCCAGGTAACGACATGTGAGAAACAATGTTCAAAGCAAAAGCAGAAGATAGTGAAACCTGCAGCATGTGTCTGTAGCGCATTTTGTGTCTTTGTGAGGGAGAACATACCACCTAACCTCAGGCAGCACAAAGATATTCATTACAGTGGTGACTGCTAATCCATATGTTTGTACGGCAAGCAGTTCCCCATCACTCAATTGAGTTTCTCCTGCAAGCTTTGCCTCAGCCTCTGAATGGAAACTGTCACCAGGGGAGGTGAAATGTGAGGCGGTGAATTTTAGTGCATTTTGTTTGTCAATTTTTACCAGCTTTCTGAGACAGCCAAAGTGCCTCCAAATGTCAGCTCTGTACTGCAGTATCAATATGATTAGCTCACCCGCCACATCTCTTCCTCTCATGTTATCCAAATCAATATCTTTAAGTTCTTGTCCAAGCAGTTCTGACATTAAAACAGATTCTGTTGTTTCTTTATAGAAAATCTGCATGTTTTAGTGACTCTGAAATGACCTGTTTTACCTGTGTTTAGTCATTCATGTTACTAGTAAGAGTGTCTTTAACTGACTGAAAATAGGCTTTGTAGGGATCACACTGAACCGGAAGTCTTTCTAAAGGAGATTTTAGTGTTTAAGAGTCACCGAGAATCAACTAAGGTCAGGAGCTAGAGGGCAAGCCCATAGACTTTATATGAAAGAGGAGGTATATAATATACATATCTACAACCCCAAATCAGAAAAAGTTGGGACAGTATGGAAAACGCAAATAAAAAAGAAAGTAGTGATTTCTAAATTTACTTTGACTTGTATTTCATTGCAGACAGTACAACAGCACAGTTTTT
>VUQH01031096.1:11155-45701 GCA_015106775.1 Etroplus canarensis | reverse complement strand
AAGGCTGAGATGGTTTGGACATGTTCAGAGGAGGGATAGTGGATATATTGGACAAAGGATGCTGAGGATGGAGCTGCCAGGCAGGAGGAGAAGAGGAAGACCGCAGAGAAGATTCATGGATGTCGTGAAGGAGGACATGCAGAGGGTTGGTGTGAGGGAAGAGGATGCAAGGGATAGGGTGAGATGGAGGCAGATGATCCGCTGTGGCGACCCGTAATGGGAACAGCCGAAAGAAGAAGAAGAAGAAAAAGAAGAAGATCTAACTCAACATATACATCTAGCAAACAACTTATGGAGCATATTGTTGTTACCTGATTGGTGCCAAAGCGGGGAACCCCAACAAATTCAGTTTCTGTTTGCAGTCAGTTAAATATTAGCAGATAATTTCCAAATTCTTATGTGTAAATAGATGAAGCAAAAAAAAAAGCATTAGAGTTAACAGTGATTATGCATGAAATCAAATGGAAGGGTACTGTACAGGGCACATCACTATGCCAGCGGAGTCCTACTAGCCCACAAGTGTCTGGAAATGTAGGCACTGCAAAATGCAGAGCTTATGACAATACAGTTTTAAGGCAGTGCACAGACACACAGCAGCAGACAATACCAAAACAATATACAAAAAAATGTGAACGTAGTAAGCCAAATGACACAACATATAATTCAAATTAAAAGTTAAACCAAAAAGTGGCAATGAATTTGCCATTGAGCCAAAAACATTTTGATAAAGATACTTGACAAATTGCTAAGGTCACACATATCCTTTTACTATTTCCAGTATGTATTCATATTTTTCAGACCCTTGAGGATACAATCCTAGTAAAGTATTGATTATTATAAAGACTGGATATATATTTAATACATTCATAATTGGATATTTAAAACTCAAAATATTCAAGGGAACTATAGTCTGGACATTCTGTCTGTCCATCCATCCATCCACCCATCCATCCCTTTTCTGCAGCTTATTCCAGTCCAGGGCAGCAATCTGAGCAGAGACACCTAGATCTCCCTTTCCCAAGCCACATCCTTCAGGACTTCTGGGGAGAGGGAGGTCTTCCCAAGCTAGTCACGAGACATAATCTTTTTAGTGTATCCTGGGTCTTCCTTGGCGTCTCCTCTCAGTTGGACTTGCCCCAAACACCTCACCTAAGGGGCCTCCAGAAGTGGGAAGGCATCCAAATGGGAAGAATGAATTGCCACCTTATTGTGCTAGAAGGATTTGTGTGCTCAGGTGATACCAGAGCTTTGTTGTCTGGGACTTTTGCTCCTGGTATACTCTCCCAAGGCAAACTGGTTGTGGGTGAGGGTCTGGATTAAGTGTGTTTCTGAAGCATCTTATGAAGAAGACGCTCATGAATTGTGATACCTCACCAAGATCAAGTTACTAAGGCCCTACCCTGGAGCCAGGCCTGGGTGAGGGACTCAGTGGAGAGCGCTGGGTGTAGTTGGACTCAGCCCAAACAAGCCACTTGGGCTAGCCCTCCTGTGCACCCACCACCTGCAGGAAGAGCTGTAGGGTTCTGGTGCTATGGGGATCAGGTGGCAATTAGAGGCAGAGCTCCTGAAAAACCGATCCCCAATTGATGAAACTGGTTCTTGGGACACATTCTCTACAGATTAAACTAAAATAAGCCAATAAAGAAGTATGGCGGGTGAATTTTTCTAGTCATATTAGTAATGTGCCATCATTTTGAGGCTATATTTTCACTGAGGAGCAACATCCCTTCCTTTGCTGTATCTTTTTGCATAATGTAATAAAATCCTAACAAATACTAAAACATTTAAAATGTGGTTATGTTGTCATAATACCTTTTCTTTGATTATGGAGTCAGATTTTTTTTTACAAACACTCCATATTAAAAACAGCAAAAATGCTCAAAAAAAGTAAAACAAGGGCTGCTTCAAGGAATGATTTAACAACCTTGAAAACTTTTCAAAGTCTCATCACTATTTCATCTTCATCCATCTCCCACTGACGTCACAGTCATCTCCAGGCCAGAAATTTTTCTCTTTGCCCATCACCTGGACATCTGTCGTTTTCCTCACTGCCCCATATCTCTTCCAACAATGACAGAGTATGTGCCTGAGTCTGCTGATGACTGCTGAATCATTAATGGCACTATTACTGCCTGATCCATCTTTTAGCAACAGCATTCTTATTTCTGAAGACGGGGCCAGTTTTAAATAGCTTCATCTCTGGCCATTTTTGGGAAAAAAATGGGCACAGAGTTTCAATTAGTAGGAGAAATGAATCCTTCTACTCTTAAAGCCTGCCAACTAGATTTCAACATATCACATTTACATGCTTCCATTCAGTTTTATACCACTTCATTAAGCACATCGTGTAAATAATGTGTAACTGTGTCTTTTGAGCCAGTGGCTTTATTCTTAGTATTGTCATATTTCACCTCAAGCTCCACCCTCACACGCACACTACAGCTTTACCTCCTCCTACAAGAGCCATACGGAGCACTGGTGCTGTCTTAAGATAAGGTGGATGGGTGACAACATGTTCAAACACGGTCATCCACTGGTATAAATGTGCACACATGTGCTGCAAATGCAAACATACAGTATTGTGGCAGGATACACAAGATAACCTTCTCCCGATAATCATTTATAGAGCTTCATGGCGAGGGACAAAGTGCTGTTATCGCATGCAAGCAGCAATTTTCAGTGCTAAACAACCTTCCACACCACGCTGCAATGCCATTAGCTTGTGCATCAATGAGATACAGTGTGCACTTTCTGTAGATGTGCCAAGGGCTTCTTGTCTCCTGCCATCCTATAGGGAAGTACTGAGTTCTTTCCATGAAGAAATACTCAGACCAGTGTCCATTATTACATGAAAACAAAAGGACTTAATCCGTTTCATGTTGTTGTGTCTCAGTGGATTTTTGGAGTCAAACAGAGCTGATTTTAAATCTTTTTTCCTGTTGCTTTTTTGTGGAAGGCTTCAATTCAGAGAAAAGATTATGATGTTTCCCAGTTTGCTAGTGTGTTGTGTCCCTGATTGTGTTAAGGCCTACACATAGATGAAAGTGGACCTAAAAGACCAAGGCTCTGTTCACAAGTTAGGGCAGTTGCAGCTCTCTCTGACTCCCTCCCTCCTCTTTTGTGCGAGATTTATGAGCAGCTGAAGTTGAGTTGAAGCAGTAAGTCTCCATAGTGTATTATATTCAATAATTCATGCCAAGACACTCTCTTACACTTATGGTGCGAGCTTGGTAATTGTCTTGCCACACAGCCATCTTGCTCTCTTTCATCTCTGTGGACTGCGTTGCGCATGTTATTAATTCATATACATCTGCATCTTGTAATGTATATTTATGGGGTATGTTTATGAATCATCCATTTAAAACTTTGCTGGGGTAGATGATTACCTTTCTAAAAGTGGGTGAAAAAACACATAGTAGAGTGGAAAACACTCAGCTTCTTTTTCTCTCTTTACCTTCTTTAGCTCATCTGGCCAAAGGACCAATGAGCTAATACCATGGTGAAGTGTCAGCTGTTCTTCCACCTGTCCATCTGCAGTTCACAAGACTCACTACTCTTCTCACAGTATTAATCCAAATGTAATCATCTTACACAATATGATCACATAATAGGTCCAAATTGTGCTGAAGGTCAAGGTCATATTTATCTTTTTACTTGCACTTTTTCATTTTCACAAGAACTGCTACTCCTAATAGCACTGGACTGGATTCTAATGTTCATAAAATCAGTGTTTGCATGTGCCTCTTTGCATTCATTATGCTTTCTTACAGCATAATAATGTCTTAAGCTAAGTCGGGGCTGGTCAAGAACTAGGGCATTTGTCCTAGATATGACTGTCTGCCTCCTTTACTTCTCACTGTGGGTTTTAATTCTTATTAGTTTGTGCAATACAGCCAACCAGTAACCAGAAAACTTTTTGTACTTCACACATTCCAGTAGCCTGTGAATTGTGAGGGATCGTGAGCCAGATGAGCCACTACATCATTGATGTTATGGTTATAGTTTTGGTGGGCTTTCTTAGTAAGGCTATGTGGCCAAATTAGGAAAATATCAAGAAATGCAGGGGCTAAAGACACAGTTGAAAAACTAGATTTGTGCCTAGGTCTATACTTATTCTTACATGCCTAATTTATAGGTAAAATAAATAGGCATTACTTTTATTTAAAGATTGGACATTCAAAAAAGGTTAAATCTAGTATTTGGTTAGCCCATTAAAGATAATAAAATAAAAACATTTATATATAGGCTACATGTATCATATTAGTTCATGTATTCTATCAATAACACACAAATGTATAAAAAATGTAACAGCTAACAAAAGATTACAGCCATGATTATGCTACTTGGTGCTAAATGCAAATGTAAGCATGCTAACTTGATCACACTGAGTATGGCAAAACTGAAAATTTGCCATGATTATGGTGCTAACTAAAAGATCAGCACAGTTATAATAATTCATCTTGAGGGTAATGTGAATGTCATTTCCAAATGTCATGGCAAGCCATTCAATGACTGCTGCAAACCTGACTTAAAACCACAAATATCGAGCCCATGGTTGTCGTGCAGAATGCCAGACACCAAAATCAGTAGGATTCAGCCTTCAGTAGCCATAAATATAAAACTTTTTGGCATTCAGTCTGACATTTCTCAAGATATTTCAGACAAATCAAATCAATTTTGACAGCATGGCTAAAAACTGAAAAACACATAAACAGATAAAATTTCCTTAGCAAATAAATTTTTTTAGCATTATATGGAGCCTTTCCTCCTGCTACAGTGGAAAGAGTTCACTTGCAGATACTCTATGTTAAATGATGAATGAACAGTGGAGAGACGAGGCAAAGAGGGTTCAGAAGTATGGCATGAACTAGAGCACGGCATGATGCTTTGGGCCTGTCACTGTGACTTGAAGCTGTAAAAGGCTGTAATACTGACGGGACACGCTAAAGCTTGTTTGGGATGAGAGAAAAACAAAAAAATGTTTTCTTAAAATTTTTTCATGCCCATGATTTGAACCTTCAGAATTCATGTCATCAGCTTTTTCATACAGTAGCAGGGGGGGGATTGTGCATAGTTATGCATGTGAGCATCTGAGTGTGTTTACTTACTAGACAGATGCTAAGAGAGCCATAAAGAATTTAATAGCCAGCTCAACAACCTACATTTGGCTGGTTGCTCATGAACCAGTTAAGTGTGCAAAATCAGCTCCTTTAGATTCTAGTGAGACTCCACTGGGCACCAGAGCACCAACTGCTCAATATGTGACCTGACTTGACTTGATTATTCTTTAAGGACTACATTAAACATAGATTTAAAAATAATAATAATAAATTTGAGGTTTACACTACATTTTGATGTCTTTAAGTGTGTGTTTATAGAGGTGCGTCCAAATCCTTATGTGACTGGATGTTTGCTTGATTCCTGTATGTGTTGTCCCTGCGGAGTGGCTGCATGATGAGTTATGTCAGGCGTGCCTAATTTTAGGCGGCTGATGTGTGATGTGTTTGGGGGTATAGCTGCGTTGGAGGTGTGATGTTTATCTCTGCCTCCAGGAATAGCTGTGACAGCCTTTTTCAACTGGTCAAAACGTCTGACTAAAGCCACTGTTATGGCTTGAAGTATCATCTATGTGTAATTATATCACCTTGCAAATAAAGCATGTGCATATGTTTGAGTAAATTGTCAAATTTTGCTTAATTTGACCCAAGTATATTCTATTTTTCAACTTTGAGCTTTGCAGAGTGGAACACTCCACAGGGTGCCACTTTATGTCACTGTCAGAACCATAAATGTTAAACTGTTTAACTCTGACACTGATCTTCGTCATTGTGAATTTGGGTTAGACTAGCCTCAGGTCAGTTTCCAGCGTCACTTCTTTGACCTCAAGCCAGGTATTAGATTAATTCACAAACCCTTAAAGCTGCTATTGGTAGAATTTAAAATCTTTCTGGTTTAGATGCCTCCTAGTGGTACTTTAGAAAGAGACATTTTTCAACATAAACTGTAGGGACCATTCTAAAGCCATAGGCATTTGTATGGAGTTGGTCTCTCCTTTGCAGCTATAACAGCTTTCACTCTTCTGGGAAGGCTTTCTGCAAGATTTTGGAGCGTTTCTGTGGAAAATTTTTGTCCATTCATTCAGAAGCGCATTTGTGAGTCCAAAAACTGAAGATGAATGAAAGGGCTTAGTTCGCAATCTCTGTTCTAGTTCCTCCCAAAGGTGTTGGGTGGGATTGAGGTCAGGGCTTTGTGTGGGCCAGTCAAGTTCTTCTTTGCAAAAGTCATCCAGCCACTCCTTTGTGGACCCTATTTTGCACACTGGAGTACTGAAAAGGGCATCCCAAACTGTTACCACAATTTTGGAAGCATAGAATTTCCAAAATGTCTCAGCAACCTAAAGCATTTAGATTTCCCTTGAATAGAACTATGGGGCCCAGACCAATCCCAGAAAACAACCCTCCACCAAACTTTACAGTCAGGCAGATAATGTTTTCCTGAGATTTGCCAAACTCAGACTTATCCATCAAACTGCCAGATATATCTAATTGGAAGAATGCTGTACCATCCCTTCTGCAGAGTTACAGACACTTGTAGAATCAATGTCAAGATCTTTTAAGCTGGTCTGGGTGGGGAAGCACCTTATTAAGACACTTCATGTTGACTTTACCTCTGATTTGTCCCCGTCTGTACAGAACCATCAATCAGGCACCGCCTAAAATTAGGCACGCCTGACATAACTCATCATGCAGCCACTCCGCAGGGACAACACATACAGGAATCAAGCAAGCATCCAGTCACATAAGGATTTGGACGCACCTCTATAAACACACATGTAGAGTGTTTAAAGATTATGCGTGTCAGCACTTGGTGACCCTGCTTTGTAACTTTACATGATCTGCCACTTTGTAGTTGAGTTGCAATGCTTTTTTAACACTTCCTCCTTGTAATAATACCGCTTACACTTGTTTGTGAAAAATCTAGGAAGGAAGGAATTTCACAAACAGACTTACATTACCAGGCTGGAATTCACTGAGGTCCTTAAAATAACCCACTTATTGACAAATATTTGTTAAGGCTGTGTGGCTAGGTGCTTGAGTTTATATACCTGTGGCAATGGGACCAAATTAAATTCTTGGATTAGAGATAGATTTGTCCATATAGCATACAAAAAACAAAGAGGTGATGTCAAGCCCATGTAAATTAAAAGCATGATGCTGGCAGTGGATCATATTACTATGTGGAAATCTAAGAGCTTTGCGCGCATGGGAACCTTACTATAGCATGTTTTAGCTATCTTTTTTTGTTATTATTTTTATAACCCCAAATTATAATGCTGTGATTTGTTCTTACTGCTCCCATCAGCATTGTTTCCGACACAGCTGGTAGCTTATAGGCTGTGGTAGATGTGTAAATCACAGAGATGTGTAAATTAATTTCTAACTCTAACTCTCTGTAATGGCTGATGTAGAAAAGATGCTGTTTTACCGAATACCTCCATCTGGCTTCTCCACAGATTGAAGACATTGTTACACGAATACAGGATGAGAAAGCAGGAGGTGTAGCCATACGGACTGTCAAAAGCTTCCTCTCCAAGATCCCAAGTGTGGTATCAGGTTAGTATTTGTGTGTAAAGGTGTGTGTGTGTGTGTGTGTGTGTGTGTGTGTGTGTGTGTGTGTGTGTATACACAGGCACCAGAGCAATGGAGTTAGTGGAGATAATACATTCCTATTATTCAATTAGGGGGAGCAAATTTATGGTTTTGCTACACCACATTTGTTTTTTTAATGAACATCATATTAGAGATAGTTGACAGGTTAAAGGGAAAAGCAAAACTTTTGACACCTAGAGTTTGGGGATTTGTTGGGTCTACTATACTGGGGGGGATCATTTTACTGCCATGATTTAAAGAAAAGAGTCACTTCAGATAAGTACAGCACTGTTCTAAGTGATCACATTTATCTTATGATGAAACATCCTTATCTTTTTGAGTCTTCCCTTCCAAGAAGACAGTGTTCCCATCCAAAGGGCACAACAGGACAATAAAATGTCTTACGAATATAATGTGAATAATATTCCATGGCCTTGAGAGACACCAGATTTAACACCTAAGGGCGATTTTTGCACCAGCATTTTAGACAGTGCTGTCCCACAACCATCAACGAAGCACAAAATTAGGGAATATCTAATTGAAAGAATGCTGTACCATCCCTTCTGCAGAGTTACAGACACTTGTAGAATCATTGCCAAGATCTTTTAAGTTGGTCTGGGTGGGGAAGCACCTTATTAAGACACTTCATGTTGACTTTACCTCTGATTTGTCCCCGTCTGTACAGAACCATCAATCAGGCACAATCGTTCAGTCCACAAAAGAGTTTGACTGATGTCCAAGGAGTAATTTAGCTAAAATCAGAGAATAAAAATACATTATAGGAAATAGTAGACTAGCCTATTCCTGAAGGTGGATTGTACTACAGAACCATTTTGCAAGTTAGTGTTAGAAGTGTTTTTAGAAGCATGTTAGATCCATCAGAATCAGAATCAGAATCTGAATACTTTTTTAATGTCAGGGGGGAAATTGCATAGATCCTACCAGGTGTTGGCAAAAACAAGGGAAAATAGAGATTTTAAGACAAGGAACAGCTGCATAAATTATTTGATATTTCTGTAATACTTAAACATTCAAAAATGACGACCGTGCTGAAAAGGAACTAAATCAGAGTAGGCTCTCTCCCTCTCCTCTTGAACCTTGCATGTGTGGGCAGGGGTGAGAGTGAGGTTGTGGTTATAGGAGAAGAGCTGTATATTTGTCACTCTGTCAATCTGTCTGTAGTGTTGTTATCTTGTGGCCACCATTAAAACATATGCACAAAATAAACTGGAGGGATTCCAATAATTTAGTTGTTGTTGGGCTATTTTATTCATCCAAGTTATTGGTGCTTTGCTGCCAGTGTTGACTCAACATGACCTTGTGAGTGTATGCTGGAATAGCAGCCATCAGGTTAATGATTTTCCAGATCATATTGTGATTTGTTGTAAGGCTGTTTCACTGATTGTATAAATTGTTTGTCATACATAATATTTTTATAAATATTGCAGAAGACTGTTGGTTGACTTAATCCAACAGGTTAGATGGTGTAAAACTGCAAGGACCTCTCAGACATTTTCCCATTTTTCTCCCTCATTTAAAAACATAACCAGGTGCCTATGTGTACGCACACAGCCCATCTTCTGTAAATGGATGTGTGTACATATGTTGTGTGTGTGTTTTTTCTTTAATAAGCGCTTATCTTATCCTGTATGCTGATAATCGTGTGTCTTGTCTTGACTTGCCCAGTGAGGGAACACAGAAATCAGGAAGAATCAGTGAAGCAAGTATGTCCTTTTGGGCTCATTTAAATTGCAGCTACTGCTGTTAGAGGCAGACGATGTCTTTGCCAATAAGACCTTGGCCATTGAAGAAGCTGCCTGTGGTGCAATACTGCCCTTGTCACCATCAGTGAAAAGCTGCTTTCCTGTTTCTCTTTCTGTCTGTCTTCACACACTGTACTCTTTCATGTTTATGCTCCTGTGTGCTTGTGTACAAAATGAGTCACTGCTGTTGGACGAGGGGGTTGCTCCCTGTCCTGAGGCTGTTTCTGAGTCACTCCTTCGCATGGTTCCCCAAGGCCCGACAGCCTCACGATTTCTCTCAGCAGCCTCTGCTAAGTACTAGGATTGGGCCAAATAATGAGCTGTCCGGGAGCAGAAAGAAAAAGAACTGCTAACCTGATTACATTAAGTTATATTTACACACCTATTCAGCTTTGACAGCTTTGGTGCTTATTTGAGGGTCTTTTTTGTATTGCAGCTTTTGTCAAAACTATTGCAGAGTTGGAATTGTGATGCCTCTTCTAACCAATGTCCTTCTCTGAATAACAGGGGCGGATATTGTTCAGTGGTTGATGAAAAACCTCTCCATTGAGGATCCAGGTGAGGCATGTGAAAAATAAAATTGCCTGTATATTTAAGCACAACAGAGCTGACAATTGAAGAGGAAGATGATTTCAAATGTCTGCCTTCTCTCATGTCACCAGCTGAGGCTATTCATCTTGGCAGTTTGATTGCTGCCCATGGCTACATCTTCCCCATCTCTGACCACGTTCTGACACTTAAAGATGATGGAACCCTTTATCGCTTTCAGGTACAGAAAGGTCCTCCTTGGGCCTGTCCTTGATATGTGTTAGTAGGCCTTTAAATATAGAATAATGAGCTAATGGTAGTGTATCAGTGGGATGTGTTTATTATGTGATACTAATGAGAGCAATCCTTTCTAAGCCTATTACTCATCCCACCAAGGTCGATACTGTATATCCCTGCTGGACACTGAATCAGAGCAGGAGGTGGGCTGTAGAAGTGGGCCTACGGGTCAGTAATGCAGCTTGTCAGAAGGGTGTTTTTTCTTTGCTTCTTCTTATCCAGTATGAACTTTGACAGGTTTGTCTGATTGTTACGGGCTCCACTATGAGTCATTACTGTGACTGGACCATTAGCGTCTTAATACAGCGATCCAGCTACAGTAGGCAAGCTCTCCTATGGAAAGCGCTGAGCTGGCTGCATGCTGGCTCTGGACTTTTCACTGTCACCAGCCTCCCCTTGGCCCCTCCTCTGCCTCAGTCTACCTCTGAATGAATTTATCTTCACCTATTGCTCAAGATTAAAAGCCATTATTGTGCCTGTGCTGTGAGGGCAGCGAGTATCATACTTCTTTATTCAGTGAAGGCTAAAAATATTCCCTCTGATGTTGTCGTGATGCAACAGGCCCACGTCACCAGAACCTCTAAAGAGTCCACAGTGCATTTGAAATGTATTAGCCAGCCTACATAATAGTGCTGTGAGAAATAGTGGCAGGGGAATTTTGGTTTTTTAGTCTAAAAATATGTACTATATCACTAGAAGACCCAGATTTAATGTGTCTTCTGCTGTTTGTCACAAATTTGCAGTTTTGTGCATTTAGTGGTGAGTTTTATAGATCATCCTCTCTGAATTGAAATGACAGTGCTGAATGAGAGCATGTTAACTTTTCTGTTCATTACATCCAAACCAGCACATTCATCAGCGCCGGCCCTTTGCTCTCAAGCTAATTGCTTTTATGACAAATAGTGCAAATGAAAAATGTGCATGATAAGTTCTAATTTTACCCTGTTATTAAAAATGCACGACAGATATGAACGATCCATTATTAATAGACTTGGAAATGAACTTTGAATGTGTAATATTACTTGCAATAGAGTTTAATATGGATAGAGTGAATATATAATAGCTGCCATTGCTCCCCATACAGTTATCTGGATCACATGGATGTCAAAGATTATGATCAAACAAAGAATCCACATTTGGCTTTTCATGGACGACAAGTGCAGGCAGCATTGGTGGTGGGAGAAAAGAGATTACAGTATTTATATTGGAGAGTTTTATTGTTTAGCTACATGATGATAGAACAAACTAAAAGAATGTAGTACTGAATTTTTGTGTAAATAAAGAAAATTTGCTTGTGATTACTTTCTTTCTGTTTTCATCAGTCTCCATACTTCTGGCCTTCAAACTGTTGGGAACCCGAGAACACAGACTATGGTGAGTCACACACTGTCTGATGATTTTTCCCTCTTTCTCCAGACCAGTAAGATCTCTAATGCCTCTAGCCAACCCCCTTTCCCCAGAGCTGACATCTGTGGCTCTGTGGCTGACACTTGCTGAGTATTGATCGAAAGGGCCATTCCTGGTAATGCATCTGGCCCTGAGGAACTCCCACTGGAGAGAATCCTGTGGGATACAATTAGCTTAACAAAATAAAGGGACAGTCACTGATCTGACAACATCTCTGGCTGCCTATATGGCATTTACTCAAGGTTTGGTATTTCAAAAGACAGCACATGGTCTGCCTGGTCTGGTAGGATGTGCATTAGCACAATGCATTGGAAATATTCCTTTTTTTTGTAGTTACACAGCAAACAACCCATTTGACAGTGTTTATTCCCCTCTTCATGTCTCACTGTTTCTCTTTTTCACCCTACAGCCATTTACCTGTGCAAGCGCACAATGCAGAATAAAGCCAGGCTTGAGCTCGCTGACTATGAGGCTGTAAGTAAACTGTCATTTCAGTTTAGTGATTGCCAGGAAGCTCTCAGTTCAATGCTGTCATTGTCCATGAACCATATTATGATGATACTCTCAATTTCTTGTTTTCGTTCACTTTGTTGAAAAATTAAAAAGCTGAAGCAGTGTTTTCTGGGGCATTCAAATGTCAAAATCCATTTGCAAGAGCAAATATATCTAACTGTCAAAGGTAAATTTCTTTTTCATGGACACCATTTCAAGGAAGACAGTGCAGTCATTTACTACTCCCTATATGTAAACAAAAATATCTTTCGGTATACCTGGCATCAGCAGATCAATATAGTCTCAGGAGGGGTATTGCTGCAGTGCTGATCTCCTGTTGTTACACAATAACAATCCACTGCACTTTAATATTCTAAATGACTCTGCAACTATTGTCCAGTAGACTTCCTTTCTCCCCTATTTGGGTCACTTTATGCCTTCAAGCCTCGTTGCTTCCACTATTTACATGCCTGCTAGCAGAGGTTTTTTTCTCTCGCTCAATTATAACAAGGTCACATCATGTGTCTTTGGTAGATGTTTGTTTAAGGAAACATAAGTCCATTCACAGGTTTGAAATAGCCACAGTAACAAGCTTTTAATAGCTTTTATAGGAAGAAAATATAATGTGCAATGGTGACTTGCAGCCAGTGTGTTCCTGAGTGTGTGGTATAAAATGTGTCAGATCAGATATGACATCTACAAATGCAATTTTTATAAGTAAATGTTATTTATGATCATTGTTAGTGATAAATAAACTTGCAAAATCGAGAACATTTCAAGCACTTTGAGAATTCATTACTATTTTACCTTGCAATTGGAAAAATCAGCAAATATTCTGCACACACAGAGTATATATGAATACATGTTATGTTTATACCTTCTGAGGTCTTAGTCAGCAGTGACCATGACCCTAACATTAACCCTCTATTCTTGAGCCAAGCAAAGAGGAATTTTTGGTTTAAAATGTTAATAATTATTAATACATGTTATCCATCCAAAGGAATGGACAGTGTACAAGAGAGAATATGGGCAGGGTGGAGTGGGTGGAGACAAGTGTAAGAGGTGCTTTGTAATAGAAGGATTGCAGTAAGAGAGAAAAGGAAGGTTTAAAGGACAGCTGTGAGTCCTGTATGGAGACAGTGGCACTGACAAAAAGACAGAAGGCAGAGCTGGAGGTGGCAAAGCTGAAGATGGTGAGATTTTTACTGGGAGTCTTCAGGATGGAAGGATCCAAGGGAACCCTAATGAGAGCAGTCTAAAGAGGAGGAAAGAAGTTTGAATAATTATTATTTTTGGTCCCCTGATTTCCAAAACTTGGGAAAGGAATTTAAGAATTTAAATATTCTGATAGATTAGGGTTAGGGTCACTCAATGACTTAGACCTCACAGGGTTAGTACATACAAAAATTAGTTCAGGAGATGATTTGCTGTAGATATACAATAGCTTTACGACTACTGAACTAAATTATAAAGCACACCAGTGCAGCACACCACATTTAAATCTCTGCAAAAACAATTTCACCAAAGTTATTCCTTTGACAATAAGTTTAATTATTACAGTTATTAGAGTTGAATTAAATAAAAGTGTATACAGAAAGAATACACCTGTGTGAAATTCTAAACTCTGCATGTGGTGTCAGCATCTTCTTTCATGAAAGTGAATGCATCAAAGTGAATAATCTAAGGGCCTTAAATTCAAAGTCAAACACATAAAACTCCCTAAATTTGCCTCTAACACTACCCCTGATTGGCTCCTTCAGGAGAACCTCGCCAGGCTGCAGAGGGCTTTCGCCAGGAAGTGGGAGTTTATCTTCATGCAAGCTGAGGCTCAAGTGAAGTGAGTACACATATGTGATTTATATGAATCATGTCACTTTTTAACATGTGACAGAATAGAGAGATAAATATCAGGTTTATACATTTTTATAGAATATTAATCTGTTGTTACATAAACAGTTTATATATTAATGCTTCATTGGGCCAGTATTTCTCATTTGTTATATGCAAATACAGCAGGTATTACCCCTAACTTCTAAGTTCTTTGTAAGAATGCCATCTGGTGGTTGGCATGTGTAAATGCAGTAATAGACTTACAGACTTACAAAACTGTTATTTATTGTCTTTTAAAAAAATCGAAATCTTGGCATAATTTAGTGGCTGCTATTCTCTACAAGTCAGGGTGATATGGAAAGAAACAATCCTTATTATATCTGAAGAGAAGCAACAGTAAGTAAATGCCTGTTGGTAAATGTCAGTTATGTAAGATCTCGGCACTACCAGGCCTCTCTTGGTGAAGTGAGCAGACAGGTTAAGACCCACACTCCCCAGCTTTTTGCTCTTTAGTTTGTCCTGTCCTTGATTTTAGTGTATCAGCTAGTTTCCCAGATATGGATTAAGCCTAATCCTTGACTAAAATAGAAAAAATAAATGAAGATGTCCATTAGAAAAAGTTTGGGCTTAATTTATGTGTCTATGCCAGTGTGAGCTTTAGTTCTGAGGTATGATTTAATGTGTCGATGCCTTTTTAGCTTGGTATTTCAGATATAAAAGGACTGTTTCCTCTGCTTTCAGGATCGACAGGAAGAAGGACAAGGCAGAGAGGAAGATCCTTGACAGCCAGGAGAGGGCATTTTGGGATGTTCACCGGCCAGTGGTGAGTTATAGCCGAAGTAAGGAAAAGAAAAAAGCACAGATATAAAAAGAGGGCAAGATGCTGCAACAGTAAATTAAAAGGAACTGAACTAAAGGACAGAAAAGAAGGTCAATTATGTAGGCAGGTAATTTTAGCATTAAAACTTTGCAGCTCGTCAGACTGTTCAGCTGATAGCCCTGTTGTGTTAGGGTAGTATGTTCAGATTTGGTTGCTAGTCACTTTGCATAAGAGTCTTCTGTGAGTGTGGTAATACTCAATAGAGAAATAGCGTCATATTGTGTGAGTAGGACAAGTGCAGTCAATACCTGCTATAGAAACATTCTTATCTGACCCAGAAAACATGCTTTGTCTTCTGCTGCCTCCCACAGCCAGGCTGTGTCAACACCACAGAGATGGACATCCGCAAGTGCCGAAGAGAGAAGAACCCACACAGGGTAAAAAAGGTGAGAAGACAGAGAAAAACTGGCGAGTACATTAGGTTTTAGAATCTTTAATATTTGCTCTGTGATGATTTTTGTCAAACCTTTCCTCCTCTGAACCTTCAGAAACCTTCTGTCTTAATTTAAAGTTTTTATTAACTTTAATGCCTTGTTATATTTTTCAAGATGTTATCAGTTTGCTGTAAAGAAATTCTAGATACAAAATTCTAAATATTATATATTTAAAGCAAATATTAAAAATTAAATAAAAATAAAAACAGCAAACTATAAATTACAAATGATAAAAAATAATTAAAAAATGATAACTATAAAAAAAATTCAAAAATATAGATATAGATATTTTTTTACTTACTTACACCAACCTAAGTATAATTCATACTTAATTAATTAAAATTAAAATATTGATTTTATGTATACAAGAAAAACTAATTACATGTGTATATTTTAACTTTTTAAATATTCTTAACAAAATTTCAAAAAATTAAACATGCAATGTATATTTCAAGTTGAAAAATAACTTTTTGAAATAAGTTTTAAAAAACCTACTCACGTACAATAAAAATACTTTTTTACTTCTGAAATCTCTTTTATTTTATTTTTAATAATAATAATAATTTGTTTGTTTGTTTATTTTGTCAGCCTTCAAAGCTTACCATGTGTTTTTTTTGTGTGAAATTGTAGTATCTTTTTCAAATCTTTAGATCCCAAATTCCCTGACACATTACCAAGACCTGCTCCCACAACAATGATGTGACACACATCAAAGTGGGGTTAACATTACATAAATGGCATCAAAATAAAACAATGTCCCGCATGTTTCTCCACTCGCCCACTCTAGTCAGTCTATGGGGTACCAGATGATGGCCAGAGTCAGCCGAGTCCCGTCCACATCAGCTCCCAGCCAACCAGGAAGACCACCAAAGAGGATGTTCAGAAGGAGGTGAACCATGGTGTCATTACCGTCAGCCTGTCTCACTTATCCATCATAACAGCAGTCAGGGATGTAGACTGATGAGCCGTTACCTAATTTAACTTACTCATTACTGTCTCTCCCTTTCCTGCAGATTACCTTCTTGAACATCCAGCTGGACAGACATTGTATGAAAGTTTCCAAAGTGGCTGACTGCCTCATGTCCTACACAGAGCAGTTCATGGAATATGACCCCTTTGTGTCAGCCATAGAGCCTTCTAACCCCTGGATCAGTGACGATACTACCTTCTGGGACTTGGAGACAAGGTGAGGCTTGAAACCGGGGAGGCACGTTGGGATGTGGCCTGAGAGATCAGCAAGAACTGAAAATGCTTTAAACCAACACTGAGGTCAGGTGGAGCGTAGAGGTCTCGGTGCTAATGAACTGCTGCTGTCCTGAATTAGAGGGGATCTGTCTGTTTGTATCTCATCTCAAGTGAGCACTAACCCTGGCATTCCCAAAGGTTCACCATGTTTCTGACCTGCTGGTCATGATTCTCTGCAGACCACTGGGGAAAAGAAGCAATGATAATAGAGTTCAAATTATATCCTGTGTTAATCTCCTTTTTTTCCCCGATGTGTTTCAATTTGGCCAGCCGTGACCCCACCCAGCAGCGTGTGAAGAAATGGGGTTTCTCCCTGGAGGAGGCACTGAAGGATCCAGCAGGGCGAGACCAGTTCCTAAAGTTCCTGGAGTCGGAGTTTAGCTCAGAAAACCTGCGGTGAGAGTTCTGTGTGATCGCTTTCATTTTAATGCTGTTTTTTAAGGATTTATCTTTCTTCACAATATGGTATGTTTCAGCAACTTGATGCTGTTGCTATTAAAGGGAGTTGTACTAGATGTTA
Organism: Etroplus canarensis; assembly: GCA_015106775.1. Taxonomy (NCBI): domain Eukaryota; kingdom Metazoa; phylum Chordata; class Actinopteri; order Cichliformes; family Cichlidae; genus Etroplus; species Etroplus canarensis. The sequence goes on along the minus strand of VUQH01031096.1, from coordinate 28,656 downwards.
AAAAACAGTCTTATGTTGTGATATTGCTAAAATGAAGGCTATGAATAATTTTCCAGCCACTCAAATGCTACTCAAGCATTAGCAAGTTAACAACTGTAGAAATATTTGCATATGTATTTATTACTAGCCATCAGCATATAGAAAAAAAAAGGAAATCTTTTACCAAAAACACATTTTCTGGAAGCTGTTATTAACTACATATGACACTATCATAGGTTCTGGTTAGCGGTGCAGGATTTTAAGCGACGGCCACTCCATGAAGTTCCCTCTAGGGCTCAAGAGATCTGGCAGGAGTTTCTGGCTGAAGGAGCTCCGAGCTCCATCAACCTGGACTCTCACAGCTATGAGCGCACCAGCCATAACCTCAAAGACCCTGGACGATACAGCTATGAGGATGCTCAGGTAGATTCTGCTCATTTCATGCAGATGGATTCACATGGCTTTACAGGTTCTTGCATGCACACATGCTGACACAGGTCTAAACAAACAGCAGGCAGATAGAATATAAGAACTCCTGCACCTGTACGTGTACACTATATGGAAAATGTACCTGAATACCTACATATTACACCTACAGGAGCTTTTATGACATCCCATTCTAAATCCATAGATATAAATATATAGTTGGTCCCCCCTTTGCAGCTTTATCAGCTTCCATTCTTCTGGGAAGGCTTTCTACAAGATTTTGGAGTATGTCTGTGGGAATTTTTGCCCATTCATCCAGAAGAGCTTTTATTAGGTCAGACACTAATGCTGGACGAAAAGGCCTGGCTCACACGCTCTCCGTTCTAGTTCATCCCGAAGTGCTCAGTGAGGTCAGAGTTCTATGCGGGCCAGCCAAATTCTTATATGCCTTTATGGACTTGGAACAGAAACTATTACCATATCACTGAAAGCATGGAATTGTCTAAAATTTCTTGATAAGCTGAAGCATTAAGAATTCCCTTCACTGGTACTAAGGGGTCCAAGCCAACCCCAGAAAACAACCCCATATCATTATCCCTCCTGCACCAAGCTTATAGAGTGCACAGTGTAGCCAGGCAGGTAATGTTTTCTTGGCATTCATCAAACCTGGGCTCAGCCATCAGCCTGCCATATAGAGAAACGTGATTCTTCACTCCACAGAACATGTTTCCACTTCGCCAGAGTCCAGTGGTGGTGTGCTTTACACCACTCCATCTGTGGCTTGGCATTGTGCTTAGTTATGTAAGGCTTAAATACAGCTGTTTGGCCATGGATACCCATGCCATGAAGCTGCTATCACATAGTTTTTGTGCTGATGTTAATGCAAGAGGAGGTTTGGAACTCTTCAGTTATTGAGTCAGCAGAGCATTAGTGAAATATCTAGGAGAGAAGAGATTTCAAAAACTTACTTGTTGAAATGGTGGCATCCTATTACAGTACATACAGAATTCAGTGAGCTCTTTAGAATGACCCATTCTTTCATGAATTTTTGCAAAGGCAGACTGCATGGCTAGGTGCTGTGGCAATGGGACTGAATGAAACACTTGGTCCAAGAAGAACAGTAATTTTTTCATGATGTTTCTTTTTCCTTTTGAAAATGTATTTCAGCACCTTTGTTCACCAAGATCTATTCTGAGTTCATTTGGGTTTACCATCCACTGCATCCCTGCTGACAACACACAAACTGCATTTGTTTACTTCCCCTCTAATCCGCTTGCCCATAGAAACACTAAACTCTTCCACCCCACTCATGTTACACAAGAGAATGAATGAGAGGGCAGGAAAGAAAAGAAAGAGGAAAGGAGAAGAATGACAGAGTGTGTTTGTGCCAGGAGCTAATGAGGCGAGTAATACCATGAATAGGTGGTTCAGTCGGTTCACCATGGATTCCTCCAGTTTCAAAGTGCGTTGGTAATGTGTGACGCGCAACGCCTTTCACTGGCAGGACATTACTCAGATCTGTCTCACAGGACTTTGTTGCTCCTGTCAGTGTGCTTGGTTTGCATCACCCCTTCCAAACCACACATGTGTGCCTCACATTATCAGAATCAGTCTACTCTGTATTCTTTCACTACACTTTATCCTTTCTCACTCAGAGACCAACACACACTTATGTGTCTTTCGTTTTCTTGCAGGAGCACATATTCAAGCTAATGAAAAGTGACAGCTATGCACGCTTTTTGCGATCCAACATCTACCAAGACCTCCTGTTGGCCCGAAAGAAGGTGAGCTGCACTTACTGACCCTCTGCATTTAACATAATGTGCTCACTCTTACTTTATGTTCCTCATATTGGTTTGATTTTATGATTTAAAAGGCATTTCTGGTTCATACTGATTATATGTATGCAAACAAAAAATAGATAGTAAATGTAACAAACTACATTTACTCAAATTTTGAGGAACTCCAATATGTTTGACTTCATTTTGGTAGCAAATGTTGTTCTTTTTACTCCACTAAATTTATTTGACAACTTTGGTTATTAGTAATTTTGCAGATTCAGAATAATAATAAAAGCATAATCATCTTATAAATAATGATTTATTGTTATGGTTGTTGCTGCCCATTGTATAATGTATAATTGGCCTAAACTTTTCCAAATGAAACATTAGTGATAACAACAAAACATCACTTATTATAATTAATGAAATAAGATATAGTATTCTGAAATGATTTACAATCAGCTCTTTTGTCTTCAGTATGATACCTATATAAATACTGTATAACTACAGATAACTGAGTCTTTCTACATTGGGGTATTTTTGGCTTTACTTAACTGCTTCCATCACATGTCAGCAATGCTGGGTGATATTAAATTTAAAACCAACCTGTTACATTAGAAGATTACTTTCATTCAGAAGTAATCAATTTTGTTGCAGTGTTGCCTACTGAAAAAAGTTACGTGTTAGATTATGTTTGTGTTCCAAAAAACTCCGCAGAGCAGCTGATAGACTGTTATAGTCGCACAGGCAGATTTGCACTGTGTTGTTGTTCTTGCTCTTTTTATCTACAAATTCAAAATAATGTGATTACATACAGTCATGTGAAATAGAAAGTACACCCATGTTTAGCTCTAAGGCTTTACATTTCAGGTCTAATAAAAATATTATGTAATCCTTAGCAGGCCTTAAAATGATTTAAATCTAATTTCAGGTCTAAAACAGCACACAATAGATTCCACCATTATTTATTTAACAAAAATAAAGTCAAAATGCAGAAGCGTTGTGTGAAAAACAAAGCACACCCCATGATTCAATCACTTAGAGAACCACCTTTAGCAGCAATAATTTTAAGTAATCATTTTCTACATACTTTCACAGTCTCAGATTGTTGTGGAGGAATTTTGGCCCACTCTTCTTTACAACATTGCTTCAGTTCATTGAGTCGTGTGGGCATTCATTTCAACCAGTTTTCTTAAGGTCCCACCACATTTTTTCAGGGGGTTGAGGTCTGGACTTTGACTGGGTCATTGCTATACCTACATTTAGACTTAGACCCTGCTGTGCTAGGGATCATTGTCCTGTTGCATGAACCAATTTGGGCCAAGCTTTAGCTGTCGGACAGATTGCCTCACATGTGACTGTAGAGTACTTTGGAATACAGAGTAGTTCATGATCAAGTCAATGACTGCAAGGTGCTCAGGTCCTGTGCCTGCAAAAAAAAAGCCCAAACCATCACCCCTCCACCACTGTGCTTGACAGTTGGTATGAGGTGTCTGTGCTGATATGCTGTGTTTGCTTTAAGACAAAGTATGCATTATGAACAAAAATTCCTCTGTGGTCTCATCTGTCCATAGGAGCAGAGTTATTATAGTTTTATATTTTCTGATTGTTTTTTATTTTTTATTTTCAACTCAGTTTAGTTTCAGGTAGTTTCCAGAGTGGTTTTGCTTGTTTCCGTTCAGTTGTTACTGTTTGAAAATGTTTTGTTTTAGTTCAGTTTTTATTAGTTTTAGTTTTGTTAATTATTGTAATATGGATGGTATTTGTCAGGGGGAAGATTTAAGATTTTCAGATCATAAATTCCATTGCAAGCAATACTTTTTGAAGGCAGTTGATTCTCACTCATGTTGGCATCCTGGGTCTCAATCAACAGATGCACCAAAGCCTCATCAGACAGGTTGTCTTACCAAATTTGACCAAATTGTCAAAGACTAAAACTAAGGACATTTCCTGTATATTTTATTCTGTTTTAGTTAATTTTGTGAGAACACAATATTTATTGTTAGTTTTAATTTTTAAATGTAGTTTTTATTTTTATTTCAGTGAACTAAAATGTCTTTTTACACTTAGTTTTAGTTTTTACTTTAGCTTTAGTTAACTGTAATAACCTTGCATAGGACGTTGTTCCAGAAGCCCTGTGGGTTGTTCAGATACAACTTTTGCAACCCTTAGCTGTGCTGCAATGTTCTTTTTAGAGAGAGGAGTCTTTCTGCTGGTGACCTTTCCAAACAAGCCATACTTGTTCAGTCTTCTTCTAATTGTACTCTCATGAACTTTAACATTTAACATGCTAACTGAGGCCTGTAGAGTCTGAGATGTAGCTCTTGTTTTTTCTTTGTTTTTTGTTGTTTATCTGAACATTGCACAGTCTGACCTCGGGAGGAGTTTGCTGGAACATCCAAGATTGGCAGGTGTCTTAAATGTTTTCCACATGTGAATAATCTTTCTCTCTGTAGAATGATGGACTTCATATTGTTTGTAAATAGCTTCATAAACCTTCCCAGCTTGGTGGGCAGCAACACTTGCTTCTCTAAGATCATTGCTGATGCCTTTCCTTGACATTCGGAGCATCCAGGTGGTAACGCACACCTGGATGCCCCCGACCAGCAAACTGTCAAACCTGCTGCTTTTATAGAGGTGCTCACACTGGCTTATAATCATTTGATCAAGTACATTTTATTAGCAGCACCTGGCTGGGTGTACTTAGTTTTTCACAGTGTTTCTGCATTTTAGCTTCATTTTTGTTCAATTAATAATGTCACGGTTTAATGTGTCACGTGTTGCTGTTCATCTGAGGTTGCATTTACATAATTTTAAGACCTGCTAAGGATCAGATGATTTTTGTTTTGCCCCGATACGTAAAACCTTAGAACTGAAAGAGGGCATACTTTCTTTTTCACAATGACTGTACTTCAACGTAAATGCTGTCCTTTCTATTTTGTAAGCTGAGCTACACATGCTCACTGACACTAATCCAGGATGCAGCTACCTTCCAAGCAGTAGGAGAGAAACAAAGGGAAATATGCATTTTCTTTTTGTGGTTTGTTACACAGCAACAAAAGAAACGGGGGAAATACACAACATTTTTAACTGCAGCAAATTGCTTGGTTGATTAATTAGATTAATCATTACAAGAAACATTTTGATTAATGATATTATATACATGGGGAACAAAAATTTTCAAACAAGGCTTGGGACTTTGCGGTATTTTGATCTTACTTACATGCTACAAGGGAGGGTCATTTAATGTCATGTAGCAGCATTGCATAGCTCTTAATAAGGTCTTCAAAGCATTGTGAGACTACAAGCAGAGTCCCAAAAAGGCACAACCACTGTGCCCAAAATGCAGGTGCAAGGAAACTGCTAAATTATTTAAAATGTCAACGGAACAGTCTTGAAAAAAGCATGACATCATATGCCAAACACAGACAAACTGCTGTGTAAAAGAAAAAGAACAGCCAGCCTGTAAAAAGAAAATGTATTTATCAAAAATGTATGTAAATTGCTGACAGATGAGAGCTAGTAATTCAGTTGATTCTATGCTATTTTGTCTGTGTCCTTCAGTGTAATCTTAAAAACTTGCGCAGCTGAAATAAACACTCAGTTAGCTGTTTAACTGTGTAACATGGAGCTTTTCAGCAAATCACAGCTTCTCTGTTCATGCTAGCCTTTCTGCCCTTTCCCATTTGGACACTGCTCCTTCTGCTGGCCTGTCACTGATCCCACTTCATTCCCTAAAAATGCAACCCCCTGCACTGTCCTCCGGCCCTCCTTTTTTGCAATGCTTGGCCCCTTTTTTTCTCACTAACAACATCACTTCCAACCCCCGTCAACACCCATACCTGACCCAAACACTCACCCTGCTTCCCCCTCCAAAACAGCAGCCAGCAGACACTGAACAGGGCCGCCGCACCTCCTTGGAGAAGTTCACCCGCAGTGTGGTAAGTCATTTAGAGATGGGGCTGTTCATATCACAAACCACACTGGCTGGCTCACTATCAGTGGCTTTTGCAGTTATAACCATTTTACACTCTGTTGTGGATTTTTAAACCCGTAAAAGGATGTGTGTATGTCAGTAAGTTAACACTCTAGTCACTTGAATGGTCACAACCTAGCATTTTAGATCAAAGCACCATGTTGGTAGAGATTCTCTGTGTTACTTTTGCCTTTGGCATCTCAGACTAGTAACATGTTTTGATTTTAATTGACCTTCTAGGGCAAGTCATTGACGGGAAAGCGCCTGACAGGCCTGATGCAGTCATCCTGACGCACAGCCAGACCCTGTTGGGTGGGTGACTGCCACATGGGGGCCGGGGCAGGGGCACAGACAGCAGAGCTGGGCTGGACAGGGCTGCTGTGGAGGCTCTCAGACACTGCTCCGAGGACTGCTGCCATATTGGTAGTGCAGCACTGGGTCTGCTGGGGTGAACGCCCCAAACCGAAACACTGAAGATAAGACAATGCTGACAAGGGGAACCTCAGCCAACACATTACATGGCATGCAGCATACAGTATAAGCACATGCAGTGTAGGGCTACCTGCTCTTCATCACTTAGGCAGCAAACTGGTTGTGAGTCTTGATTAAGCTGATCAGTTTATTGTTTTCAGGTTGTTTTATATATATGTGTTCCTTAGAAAATGAAAGAACATCTGCTAAGTAGTCTTTAATAGAACTACATGTAAATATAACTTGCCACACCATTTCCAGTGACGAATACTGTCTTATGATTTAGGTGTCCAAAAATAGCTGCGGCCAATCTTAACTCAGATATAAATACAAAGCCTAAGAGGCACATCAGTACCGACAAAAATCTACTTTACATATGTCTCTGTGCTCACAAAGCAGCCAGCAATAAATAAAGCCTGACCATTTTTTTTCTTTTTTTTAATTTAGAAATACCCAACCTCTTTTTATATCTTTCTATTATATCTATTTCCTATCAAGCACATGTCAGTTAAATAGTGAGCACAGTTTTAACATTACAAGAATACAAAGCCTGTTTTCCCCATGAGCAACGTCTTCAAAATGAATTTTTAAACTTTTCATGCTTCATTACATTCCAAAATTTGACATAAGGGCTTAATGTAGCATTCACACTGCACCATTGTGTGCTTCATCCGTGTGTCCATGTTAAAGAGTTAGTGTTTAATTTATACAGCACTGCTTTGTAATGAGACTTGTGGCAAAGATGAATTTCCTCCGGTTGGCAAATTATTCACAGCTTTTTACGACTTCCAGGCTTCAAGTTCCAGAAATTTCAGGCTGGATGGTCAAATTATTCAATTTCAAAAGCCTGTGTGAATAAGTGAGAGCCTCAGAAACATGGCTGTTCAAACAATTGTGGTCTGTAGTTTTATTTAGTCACAGCTATACATGTACAGTCACATGTGAAATAGCATCCACATGCTTTTTGGGCATCTAGTATATTGTATTCAATGTATCCAGTGCCATGGGTCCATCTAGTGGTGGTTAAACCACAGGACCAGAAACAAGGGTGTTAATAGATTGTATTGTGTTGTATTCACATCATGATGTCAGAACAAGTTATCTCCCATCATGGAGATATTACAAGGCCTGCTTCCCAGTATAGGCTCATTTATGTTTTCTTGCTTTTTTTTTATTTACTGCATGAATATTTTTTTTTATTTAATCAAAAAAACAAAACCTGTGCATTTTTGTTGTCTCCATCAACTATCTGTCGTGTTTTAATGACTATAGGGGGAAAAAAAATATTTGCATGTTGGACCATTATGGAGTGCTAACTTTTGGGAAAAGTGGTTGGATTCTCCAAAGACAGCACACAGACAGGGACCAGCCCTGATCCGAAGCAACACTCCTCTCCAAATGAACATCTAAGCCCTGAACTGTAACTGGGAACAATATTCTGACCCTGGATAGGTGATGCACACTGAAGATAAAAGGCCTCTCTGCTCCACTGTGGCTTCAAACGTCTTCTACAGACAGAAAGTGCTTGGAATGAGGAGATTATAGTCTCACAGCTCCCTCATGAGGCCAGTGACTGCTATAGTGACAAACTACGCTGCTGAATGAGTCAACCATCTATTCTTTTGTATTAGAGTCGTTGCAATGCACTGTACAGGTCATATTAGTAATTATCATTATTAACATAAACCAGTAACCTCTTTGAGTATAAGGTAGAGAGAGATGCTTAACTCAAGTCAATGTACCAAATGTTATCCTCAGCACAAACGCAATGACACTATGTATTAAGTGCATTGTAAATGTAAATTGGCTATATTTCATTAACCAAAAGCACACTTTATTATGATATGGGCACATTACTATGCATGTAACATATTCAGGGCATTTTGTGCTTTTAGTTTCTCAATCAGCAAAGATAACTACTGGCACTCTTAAACACTCAAGCACCTGCTATCTATTCATGGGTACCAAATAATAAACACTCTGGACCTGTCTGCTCTGTGCTACTGCCTCTTTTCTTTGCTGTTCTGAGTCATGAAACAAAAGAAGACAAAAGTGTCTCCTTTGTTTATGCTGAGATGTAGAGAACCACTGTTCATGCTACAGATATGCTATGTATGTTCAACTATAACATCTGGACATCACAAATACATACACTTCATGGTAATTCTCTCCAGTCGTTAAAATATTTCATTTTGGGCCAAAGTTGTGGACTGGCTGGCAAACCGTGACCTTGATATCTACAGAGCCTTGATGCTAGACTAAAAAGCAAACAATGGAATTTAATTACTAACTGAAGGAATATTTAAAAGGGGCAACACATTTTTTTCAACTGTAAAAGTTATTTTTAGTGATATTCTGTTGCTCTAGAGGACCTTTGAGAAAAATAACCATAATTCTGGCATCGGTTTTGGCTTTAATACCACACATGTACAACATAAAACCTCCCTGACAAACTGGTAATGTGGTGTTCAACAGACTTATAGTGTGTCACACATCTGTTTGATATTCTAAAGAGGTTTTCATGTGCATCGGTGTATTATACAAGAAAACTGACAAAAGTATTAAATACTAAAACCAGATACTTTAACTAGAAACTTGTACTTTATGCTCTCAAAATGCAATGCATAAAGTACAAGGAAGAGCGGCAAAAAGTGAAGATAGTTTAAAATGGCAAAGTGTGGCGATATTACTATGTATAAATAACCAACACTATGTCATGGTGGTAAGTGGATTTTATATCAAACAATCGAGATGTGATTGCGGTGCAGACTTTCAGCTTTAACTTGAGGTATAATGAAAGAATTGCATCAACTGTTTAGAAATTAAAGTATTTTTATACATAATCCCTCATTTTCAGAAGTCCAAAAGTAATGGGACAATTGACTGAAAAGCAGTTTCATGGCCAGGTGAGGCCTGTTCCCTCGTTATTCCATAAGAAGCAGATAAAACATCTAGTGCTGATTCCAATTGTTGAACTTGTATTCGGTAGCTGTTTCCTGAAACTCCTACTATGAGATCCAAAGAGATGTCATACAAGTCAAGTAGGGCATTATTAGGTTGAAAACCTGAATAAACTTGTCAGAGAGAGGGCAAAAACTTGACAACCAAGAGTTGTCAAAAGAACAATCTGGAGCATTTTCAAAAAGAAGGAATGCACCGGCAACACCAAAAAGGCCTTCAAGACCACAGACCACTTAGTTCAGAAAAAAACTTTCAAAATCTAGCCAAGTCAAGAACATTCTCAAGGACATAGGGTCAAAGTCTAAACTCATGGGGTCCCTTAATGAATGTAAATACAGAGGGTTTACATCAAAGTAAAAACCACTAGAAGAACAGGAAGTTTAGACTAAATTTTGGAGGAAAACATCCAAAAGAGCCTGCTCAGTTCTGGGTTAAAAGAAAAAAAAAGAAATTCTTTGGACAGAAGAAGCCAAGTTAAACTTGTACTAGAATGAATGGAAGAGAAATGTATGGAGAAACAAAAGAACAGCTCAAGACCTAAGCCTACCACATCATCTGTCAAACATGGAGGCAATGTAATGGCATAGGTATGTATGGCTGCCAATGGAGCTGGGTCAGTAGTGTTTATTGATGATACGACTGCTGATAGAAGTAGCAGGATGAATTCTGAGGACTACACTGCTATATTCTAATCAGACTGAGCCAAATGCTCAAAAACTGACTGGACTGTGTGTCACAGTGATAGTAGATAATTACCCAAAGCATACTGAAAAGCAATCCGAGAGCTCCTTCAGGCAAAGAAATAAGAGATTCCTCTTGGCCAAGTCAGTCACCTGTTCTAAATCCAGCAGAGTAGCTTTTCAGATACTGAAGACAAAACTGATGGCAGAGAGACCCACAAACAAGCAGCAACTGAAGGCTGCAGTAAGGCTGGAGCTAAAGTCTCCATTTACAGATTTGCAGAAACCATGCTGGCAGAATAAGAAGGAGCACTAAAATAGGCTTTGCAGTCTTAAAACAGGTAATAATAAACACTTTCAACAATAAAACACATATTTTAGCTTTGAATTGTGTCTCGTTTATGCAATGATTCACAAGTGATTTATACCTACATCAAATCAAAATAGTTCAAAGTCAACATAGTGAAACTGAGAAATGTTACCGTTTTTTGGAAAAATATGTGCTCATTTTGATGCCAATGCCTTCAGGTGAATTAGGCCAGGGGCAAGAAAGTCCAGAAAAGCTGTGTAATGTTAAAAACAAAACAAAATCAAAAACATCTGATAGAAGATCTTGCAACTACTCCGGTTGCCAACAGGTCAATATGAGAGTAAATAATAATAGGGAGGGGCCCACCACTCCAATAAACGACAAGTTCTTTAACAATTTTTTCTCAATGTTAAACTTCAAAGAATTTGGGGATTCTGTTATCTATGATACATAAAATGATCAGAAGCAGAGAATGCTGAAAAACCAACATAAATGGCAATGATTTCCAGGCCTCCATGTGGCATTAAAATCTGATACAGTACTGTATGGAAAATCACTGCATGGGGTCAAACTGTTGAACACAGTTCATCACGGCATCCACAAATATTAAAAGTCTGCCATGTAAAGAAAAAAGATATAGAAATAAGATCAAAATCTGAAATACAGTACTGTCTGAAAATCAAGGCACCTCTCCATGCCAAAGAGGAACCTGGTTTGTTTTCAGCACAGTTCAAAAGCCAGCTCATGAAGTTATTTGTATAAGTTACACAAATAATACCTACAGGTTTTGGGGCAAAGTATTTCTCAGGGAAAGCTTTGTTTTTTTCAGCAAGACAATGCCAAACCACATTCTGCACCCATTAGCCCCAAACCAGAATCCACTAAAGGAGTCTGGATATGTAACCCAGTGAAAACATTTAGCTAACAAGGACTAGAAAAACACAGCAAAAGAGGCTCTGGACTGTTGAGCAGCTGAAATCCAACATCAAGCACAAATCGGAAAGCACTCGTCTTTCAAAGCCACAGAAACTGGTTTCCTCAGTTGCCCAACACTTACAGTGAGAGGTGATGCAGCATAGCCTAAACAAATCCTGATTAAATCCAAAATAGGCTTATGTTTTCAAAACAGAATGCAGAATATTTAATGTGTTGTCATTTTACCATAGGTTTAAATCTTATTTACATCACACAACTTGTTTTAGGATGGTAAATGTGTCTCATATTGCGATCTTGTTGCAGCCAGCTGCCTTAAATCCTACACTTTCACTAGGAATATTTATTGAGATTGTAATTCTCTTCTTTAGACCTGTGGTTAGCAATCAAATCATTTATTGCTGAAAGTAAACATTTTCTTTTACAGGCTTGGTTACTCATACCATTTCTTCAGACTCACTTGATATTTCTCAAGCAGCACCTACCGATCAATAAGATCTCTGTGAGCTGGATCTATTTTTTTTTTGTCATCTTTGTCTTATTTAGAGTCCAGAGCTGCCTCTGCTCTCACAAACTCGAGATGTTTTTTTTTCTTTGCTGTCTGCTCACGGACTCTTAGTCACTCCAACCTATTGATCCAGTCTAGGAGTCTTCTGCTTATAAGCTACTTTTTCAAAAATGACCCAAGCTCCTTTCCAGAAAAACAGCATCACGATGAATCTTTTTTTTGGTTTATTTTTTTCAGAACAATAAAAATAGTTTAACAAACAAAGACTTCATTCTCTCCTTTCCAAGTATTTACAGCGGAAGATGAAAAAAACAAAAACAAAACAAACAAAACAAAAACGGTCACGTCCATTTCATCTCCCCTTGGCTCTGTTTCCATCCCGATCCTCCCTCTCCACCCTCCTGGGCAGGCTTGACAAGAGAGTACCAGGGCCTATTGCTGTGTCTTTGACGAGGTATACAGGCTATCCAATGATCGGTGACACATTATTTGAAGCAGACATCACTAACTTTTGCTTTTAGGAGCTTCACCTTTTGTTCAGAACTGCACCGCACTCGGACTGTTCATATACGGTAGGTAACATTTAGCAGGTTATGAATGCTGACACATGCTTCCACTTACTGGCATGACTTTGAAAGATAAATGACACAATGACCCATTTTACTGCAGAAACACCACACAACTGACACAAGAGAAGAAAACAAGACAGCTGACACGTCTCAGATGCATTCCTTGTCCAGCGGAGATAAACTGCTGTGTGGAGAGTCCCTGAGGGAAGCGTAGAAAGATGGTTTGAATGCACGAGCACTTATGCAAGTCATAACAGACACATTTAAGATTAATGGTTAGCTTCAAAAATGGAGTGGCTGTTATTACATTGCAGCGATACAGAATAATCACATGGAAGGAAACAGACCTCTTACACAGTATGTGCAACCTATGGACCTAGAAAAGCTTTTTGATACAGTACTTCAAGCTCCTTCTAAATGTCATAAAGCAATTAGGCCCTCTAAAGCACGCAATGGAAATGTCACAAATAACTTGGATTTACAGTTGTCACTTCTCATTAAGTATTTGTACCCCAGTGGAGGTGTGTTGGTCTAGAAACAATATTTTCAAATGCATCCAAGATGAATCTCACAGTGTCAAAATCTACTCAGGCTGTAGATTTTAAACAGCTAGTGGAGAGTTTTTGCATGTCAGGCATGACAACAGGCAAAATCAGCAGAGAAGAGACTAAGCTGAGGCTTGTTATTGCAATGTTTTCCTATAGCATGGGACTGCAGTATTCCCAGTCCCTAACGGAAGCTGATTATGACGGGATCTGTGTGTGGGTGTCATTGTCCCTCCTTGCCAACTGAATACAATCACATAAATCAGGGCTGCGTGGCTGAACAATCAACAGCAGAGGAAATGAAAGATGCCTGAGTAGTTGTGGCTATTATGCACCTGATCAGGACAGAGGTATCAATACAGTCTGAACAAACCCAAGAAGTCATACCAATCAAACTTTAAAAAGGTAGAAATATTATACAACAGAGAAAATATGCAAAAAAGTGGGCTAAATCATCCATTTGAGGAGGCAGAGGAAAAAAGGGAGCAAAAATCAACTGAGAGCCAGAAGCAGAAAACCTTTGTGTCCATATCAGGGTATTACTACAGTAGTCCAGAGGTCTGCATGTAATAGTGGTGGATTTGAGCACCATCTCTATGGCTGCGGGTCAGAGGGTCACTGGTCCAATCAGGTTGGAGGGTCATGGCTGTCAGAGCTGATTTCCAGTGCAGAGCGGCAGGCTGGCACAGTGATGAGGATAATGACGTCTTAGTGTCACATCGGATCACACAGCAGACACACAGTCACAGAGCAGGAGTGGGCAGGCTGGGCCAGAGGGGCCCCAAATGCACCCGTTGGGCACAACCAGTCCAAAGGCCTGGCCTTTAGTGTTCCCATAAGTTCAGAGAGGAGCTCCAGCACAGTGCAGAAAGGATAAAATGAAGCTGGATACTCACATTTCAAATATTCACGAGGGGTCGATACATATTGTCAAGGGAGCAGTTGCTTCAATTAAGCCACATGGCCAAGAGAAGTGTTGGATGCCTATTCATCCGCTTCAGTCAGTTATTTCAGGTCCAAATCAGGAGGGATATGAAGGCTCATTAGTTTTTGAGGGTTAAATCCTCTTCTTCACTGGTCTCCCCCCAGTCCTGGGCCATATGCCAATGTGCTGAGTGCTCCTATGCAACACAGACAATAAAGGTAAGACTCACATAACATGTCAGAGGAAGGCTTAAGACTTGCAACCATGCTAGCAGCATGTGATGACAAATTTAGGAAGACCAGTGTTCTGAGCTAAATGCTAATGTGAGCATGCTAAAATTATCACTAAACATAACTGAAGAGCAGGGCTATCTAAATACCAGATTTTTACAATTAGCACAGTTATTAAGGCTGAAAAAATATGACTACAGATATTCAATCCAATTTTATTTATATAGCACCTGTTCACAACAAAACTCATCTCAAGGTGTTTCACACTGTAAGGTAAAGACCCTACAGTATTTGAGAAAACCCCAACAATCAGATGATCCCCTATAAGCAAGCACTTGGCGACTGTGGGAAGGAAGAATTTCCTTTTAACAGGAAGAGACCTACAGCAGAACCAGGTTCGGGGAGGGGCAGCCATCTGCCTCAGCCAGTTGGGGGTGAGGGGAAAGAGAGCAGAGAAAGGAGAGCAAAGAGAGAGACTATGGAAGAGAGGAGGTGGGTGGAGAAGAAATGCTGAGTATATCACAAGAAGCCCCCCAGCAGCCTAAACCTTTTGCAGCATAACTAAGCTGTAACTATATGCTTTACTGAAAAGGAAAGTCTGAAGCCTAATCTTGAATGTAGAGAGGGTGTCTGTCTTCCAAATACAAACTGGGAGCTGGTTCCATGGGAAAAAGTCCTGATAGCTGAAGGCTCTGCCTCCCATTCTGCTTTTAAAAACTTAAGGAACCACAGGTAAGCCTGCACTCTGAGAGCAAAGTGCTCTATTGGGAAAATATGGTACAATGAGGGCTTTAAGATAGGAAGGGGCCTGATTGTTCAAGACATTGTATGTGAGCAAAAGAATTTTAAATACAATTCTGGATTTAACAGGGAGCCAATGAACAGAAACTAGTATAGGGGAAATATGAGTTCCCCTTCTAATTCATGTCATACTGTGATAGCTGTAGAAAGGAAAAAAAAATCCCAACCATAATTTCTCTGTTTTCTTTTTTCTAACAGTTGCTTAATATGATCATGTGGCTATTATTAACAGAACAGCAATATTTCATTTTGAAATATCAGCTATCATCAATACCAGTACACTGTGATACTACTACAGAGGGAGATGGGAATATCATTCATTTTGCAGATATTTAGCCATAAAGCAAACTGAAATCTTGATGTAATGATACGCTACATGGACAAAAGTATTGGGCCACCTACAGAAGCTTTTATGGCATCCCATTCTAAAGCTATAGGCATTAATATAGAGTTGGTTTCCCCTTTGCAGCTACCACAATCTCCACTCTTCTGGGAAGGTTTTCTACAAGATTTTGAAATGCATCTGTGTGAATTTTTGCTCATTCATCAGTGGGGTTGAAGTCAGGGTGGTGTATGGGTCAGCTATGACTTCATGGACTTTACTTCGTGTGCTGGGGTACAGTCATGCTGGAACAGAAAAAGGCCTTTCCACAAAATTGGAAGCATATAATTGTCCAGAATGTCTTGGTAAGGTGAAGCATTAAGAGTTCCCTTTACTGGATATAAGGGGCCCAGGCCAACTCCAGAAAAATAACCACATAGCATTATCCCTCCTTCACCGAACTTTGCGGCTGGCACAAGGCAGTCATGCAGGCAACATTCTCCTTGCATTCGCCAGACTCAAACTCATCCATCTGACCACCACAAGACATTTACATTGCTCCAGAGTCCAGTGGCAGCGTACTTTACACCACTCCATTGTCCTTGGTGATGTAAGGTTTGCATGCAGCTGCTTGTCCATGGAAACATGTCATGAAGCTCCCTGCACACAGATTTTATGCTGATCTTAATGCCAGAGGAGGTCTGGACCTCCACAGTTATTGAGTCAGCAGAGCATTGGCCACTTTTATGAGCCATGTGCCTCAGCTCTCTGAGAACCCACTCTAACTTTACGCGGTCTGTCACTTTGTGTCTGAGTTGCTTTGTTTCCCAAATGCTTCTACTTTGCAATGATACCACTTATGTTTTATGGTGGAATACCCTGGAAGGAACAAATTTCATTCATTCATTTGTTAAAATGGTGGCATCCTAATACAGTAAAACAATAGAATTCTGTGGGCTCTTTAGGACAACCCATTCTTTCACGTGTTTGTAAAGGCAGAGTGTATGGATAGGTGATTTGACTTCATATACCTGTGGCAAAGAGACTGAATGAAACACATGACAATAACTAAGATGTAGCTTAATACTTTAGTCCATCTACTGTGGCAATAAATTAAAACTGAAGAAATCTCATAGCGGTTCACCAAATAGTGAGATATATTACTAAAAAACACATGTGAATCCCTGGTGCTACTACAGGAAAAGTCATGGGACAACCAGTCATTAGGACTCAGTTTCTGAGCATCATTAACTGCTGCATCAAATGTCATAACAATCGAGTTTTCAATCTTGACCAAAAGAGGTACACCACTGTGCAATGTTACAAGCATGGCTAAAACCTAGACCAATGTTAGACTCCAAAAAAAACGTGCATATTATTTGCTGATTTGTCAGCTGACCTGTGCAGTTTAAAAATGCCAAAGCCAAATGATACTGAATCCTTTTGATTGTCCATTACAATATGCAACAATACAGTTTTTCCAAATCAAATTTCAACGCTATTCTGGTCCAGTAATCTACTTGCTTGCTAACAAGACCTATTAACTCATCTGCAGAGGGTACCTCAATGCTTACCGTTCATTTATTTTGTCCCCCATCTGTAAAGACTATAAAGGCTTTCTCATCCAAACATTCCCACTGGCCTATGGCAGTCATTTCATAAGTTCCTTCATTTTGAAATGTTTAATTCAGAATTAGAGTAGAAGAAGAGGTCTTCATAGTCACACCGACTACTGATTCAAAAATATCCAGTAGTTCCGCAATGCAAGTATGGTTCTGCAGTGACATTCAATCATCTACCAAATGTGTCGTTCATGCCTTAGAAAAAAATTCTGTTCTTCAATTTTTCAAATTTCTCCAGTGTTTTTAATTTTTTTCGGTCATAACCTCCTTCTGCTCCAGCGACGGGGGGTAAAAACACTCCAAAAAACATCTTCTGCTTTGCATGGAGCCGCTTGTCAGAAAACACTGCGTCATTTGCTGCCTTAAAAGTTCATATATATATTTATATATATATATATATATATATATATATATATATAAAAAAAAAAAAAAAAAAAAGATCACAAAAAAAAAAAAAAAAAA
>VUQH01031096.1:0-11135 GCA_015106775.1 Etroplus canarensis | reverse complement strand
TATAAATAAATAAAAATAAATATATATATATATATATATATATTAAAAAAAAAAAAAAAGGTGTTCATAAATTACTTAATGTTCAGTAGATAAAATACCACTTGCATTTCAGTCCTGAAATTGTCACTTTGTGCTTTCGGCAAACAAAAAAACATTGAAAAAGAAGCAGCAGATTTTTGCCAGAGGTTAATCCATATTTTTAAAAAATGTCTCTTTGAATCTAAGGTTTCTCTATCTGTGACGGCTTGATATCCCGTTGCCGTTTGCGGCTGGCTCTTCCAGCTCATCATCCTCAAAGCCATGAAAGGTGGAAGTATCACTCTCCGAGGTGGTGCCGAAGAGCTCCTCAGCTCCAGTAAAAGTCCCGTCTTCCTTCTCTTCTCCACAGTCAGCTGGGAACCAGGACAGGAGAGCAAAAGATTCAATGAACAAAATCAAGAGGCAAGTCTCATAAGATATTCACAACATACAAAGGTGTATGTAAACATACTTGTGCATTGGCAGGCTGAGCAGGGAGACCCAGATTTACCCGTTTTCTTGTTTGAGCCATGGCATTTGTTACAGTAGTTGTTGGGAATGCTGGTCCCACCTGGACCCTTTGGACCTAAAAGGAATTTCCAGGAAGAAATCTAAGTATCAGTGGTTTTCGATTTAACCCAGATAATGGCAAAATATTTAAATATGGATACTGACATAATTCTTGCAATTATAATAAATAATGACTTAAGTGAAAGTCAAGTGACTTTTGAGGGAATGTTAATCCCCATTAATCCTTATTAATTAAAAAACAATACAGCTGTGTGAGCCTTTTCTATCTGTATTTTGAACCTCTTTGCTATAAAAGGGCTAAATGCAATTTTTAAAAAAGGAAACTCTTTAGAAAATTAAATTTTGACCTTAAAAAAGAAAATCAAATAAAAGAATGTCAGAGTTAAATTATGACAAAGCATTCAAAGACAAATTTTTGTGCATGACAGCAAAATAAAACAGAACAGGGCTGGAAAGAAGCAAAATGATGGGGCTGAATATAGCTTGAGGTGATAAATAAGAAAACTAAACAGGAGCCACGAGTGTCACATGGCTTACGTTTGTGTCTGTCAGTCTGTGGTGCAGGAGGAGGTTGGGAAGCCACTGTGCTCCTCTCCCCAGCTCTGTTCTCCTCTGCCAGGTGGGAATGGGTGTAGTGGTAACTTAGACCTGTGCGATTCCTGTAGCGCTTTGCACAGACTGCAACGTAAAGAGAAGAGATGTTCAGTCCCATTACCGTGGCTGCATTTCATTTTCTAAATATAATTCTGGCAACACAGCATATCTAAATGCAGAGTTTGGCAGGTGTTTTGATTATCTGGCCATGTGTGCTTAGGATTAAGGCTGCTTCAAAAACCCCAATTCCAAAAAGGTTGGGATGCTGTGTAAACTACGTATAAAAGACTAAAGTGAGACATTTTACTATCTTGTGAAAAATACTAACTCATCTTGGATTTGATGGCAGCAATGTGTCTCAAAAAAGTTGGGACAGGGCCATGTTTACCACTGTTTAGCATCTCCGCTTCTTTTAATAACAGTGGTAAACATTTGGAAAATGAGGAGACCAGCTGCAGGACCTTTGGGAGAGGAATAATGTCCCATTCTTGTCTGAGTAATTCCAGTTGCTTAAGAGTCCTCCATCTTCTTTGTCATATTTGGCATTTCATTATGAGCCAAATGGTTTCAACTGGTGAAAGGTCTGACTGCAGGAAGGCCAGTCCAGCATCTGTACTCTCCTACTACAATGCCATGCTGTTGTAACAGCTACAGTTTGTGTTTTAGCATTGTCTTTCTGAAATAAGCAAGGACTTCCCTGAAAAATATGTTATTTGGAGGGGCGTATGTGTTACACTAAAACCTGTACATACCTTTCAACATTGATGGCATCTTTCCAGAGGTGCAAGTTGCCATCACCATAGGCACTAATACACCCCCATACCATTTCTGATGGTACCCTAATACAGCTAGCTGGTCAATCTCCTCTTTAATCCAGAGGACACAGCATCCATGATTCCAAAAAGAATTTCAAATTTCAATTAATCTCATCACAGAACAGTTTTCCACTTTGCCTCAATGAATGCCTCCTGGACACCTCCCAGGTGAGGTGTTTGAAGCATATTCAACTAACAGGAGGCCCTGGGGTAGACCCAGGACATGCTGGAGAGATTATATTGCTTGGCTGGCTTGGGAACGCCTCAGTGTCCGTAGAATCTTTTGATAATACTCTGTACTGTAGATGATGGAATATTTAAAGTCTTTACAATTTTACATTAAGGAACACTATTCTAAAATTGCTCCACAATTTGTATATGTAGTTTCTCACAGATTGTTGAACCTCTGCCCATCTTTAATTCTGAGAGACTGTGCCTCTCTAGGGTGGCACAGTGGTTAGCACTGTTGCCTCACAACAAGAGGGTCCGAGTTCAAATCCAACAGCCGGCAGCCTTAGACCCTTCTGTGTGGAGTTTGCGTGTTCTCCTCGTGTTTGTGTGGGTTCTTTCCAGGTGCTCTGGCTTCTGCCCACATTCCAAAGACATGTAAAGCTTAATTGGTGATTCTAAATTGACTGTAGGTGTGAATGTGCACATGAAAGATTGTTTGTTTGCTCTGCGACAGACTGGCGACCTGTCCAGGGTGTACCAGCGCCGCCCCACAACCCTGAATTGGATAAGTGGAAGAAGATGAATTAATGAATGTGCCTCTCTAAGCTGTTCTTTTTATACCCAATCACATTACTGGCCTGTTGCTAATTAATTAAATATAACATGTTCCTCCAACTGTTTTTAGCACCACTTAGTTTTCCAGCCTTTTGTTCCCCTTGTCCCAACTTTTTTGGGACGTGTCGCTGCCATCAAATTCAAGATGAGCTATTATTTTTCAAGAAATGGTCAAATGTCTCATTTTCAAGATGTTTTCTATGTTCTTTTGTGAATAAAATATTAGTTTGCAAAATTTGCAAATCAGTGCATTGTGTTTTTATTTATATTTAATATAGCATCCCATCCTTTTTGGAATTGGGGTTCAAATTTCAACGAGACCTTCTCAAAGATGGTGAGATAGTAATACCTGCAAATCAAAGAAATAACTAAAAAATATTTGCATGTACTTTATTATTTTTACAGACAAAAAAATGTAGAATGTATTAATCATTGAGCACAGTAAGGGGAAAAAAAGCAATGCTATCTAATGGAGCTAACTATTCTACGTCTGGCTCCAGCAATTTAAGATCTGATTACAACACTGAGTCAAATAAAACACCAAGCCAGACAACATAATAACCTCAGGCTCAGATTCACAGCACCAAGGGTGCTTTTCAGCTTGTGAAAAATAAGATAACATAAGGGCTAAATCAATAATGGCAGCCCTCGCAACAATATCACTAAACAACCTATCAAAATAAATATCTGAAGAACTAATGTAAGAAGAGTCAACAGATCAAGGTACCTGAGGTTGAGGATTTTGCGTTCTGCCTTGGTTTGTATCTGTCTGAAAAAGAAAGGACAAAAAGCAAGAAGAAAGAGAAAACATGAGACTGTGTTGTTCACACAGTCACAACAACTGGAGTAAAATCCAATACCCTCTACTTGGATTTTCCACATGCAACTTGCATGTACAAGAATAGGTCAGTCTACAGTCACTCTAGTTCACCTGGTTATATCCTGCTGTCAAAAAGCATGTTGGTAACTGAATTACAGAGGCTTGGCATCGACCAAGAAGGAATTTTGAATCTTGTTTCGAGGGTGTTTTTTATAGATCTCTGCCTCTTTACGACATGAAAAACATTCTTTACTTGTTTATGCATGACCCATTCTTAAATTTAGCCAAGAGGAGATTCTCTGCATCAGATGTGTTCTCACTACTGGAAATAGTTTGGTTTAGATTAAGGGTAGTCTTTGGATAGAGGGTGTAGGCGGTGGGACACATGATGCTCACTCACTAAAAGTTCATTTTTCCACAATACATTTCACAGAAGGCACATTGTAGATAACAGGACACTTTGATAATTTCAGTTCCCACTGCACAAAATTAAGATGTTAACAGAACAAAATGCTAAAATGGAATTCAGCTGATCATCTACTAATCATTTACACAATAGTCAAGAAAAGCCTCACATTTAATAATGTGCCTTTACTTACTGTCACAGACATATGGCTTATCATCATCTAGATCTGTCCTCCTGCGACCTGAACCCCGACCCTGAAGGAAAAAAAAATACAATAATACATATATATACATATATATTAACGGCCTTCAATCAGTCTGTGCTTTCAACAAAGGTTTTATGCCAGAAAAAGACAGCGTGAGTTAAACGTCAATTTTAAAACTACAACCTCAATACACTACACTATTGTTGTCTCTCCAGTCACTTACTCTTCCTTTTCCCCGATGTCTCCTTTTGGGAGTGTCCACCTCATAGTCATCATCGTCATTGAAAGCATCTTCTGCTGCATCAGCCTCCAGAACCCTCTGAGACAGACAGAGATAGAGAGCGAGAAAAACAGAGAGATGATCAGTACTGATCACAGTTGAGCTAGCTCAGGGAAAAAAAAAAAAAAAAGTACTACAGAGGCAGCAGAAGTTCAGGAGAAGTAAAGACTTAGATTACATCAGTGTCAAAGCCTATGAAGAGATTTGGGTGAAAAATGCCCTCAACACTAATCTTGGCATGTTGACACATCTTTACTTCACACTAGGCCTTCGTTTTGGTGTCAACCACAATGCTATAAAGATTTTTAACTCTTATGCTGGAGCACAATAACCAAATATTTTGAGCGTTTTTTTTCCCCACATATTTGAATCATGACATGCAATTTTTCTGTAGAAAAAGAGTAGAGGATTCTGGCAACTTCACCTATTTCCAAGATTCACAAAGATCAGCATAAAGTCTAAAGAGGATAAAGCTCCAGCACCACTTGTAGTATAAAGAACAATACAAAGGGCCCTTTGAAGTGGATGTGTCTGACATCAAAAAGGGGAAAAACAAACACCAGCCCATTCTTACACACTATTTAGGTGACAAATAAGATACCACTCAGATTATCTATTTGGTACTCCCCATTTCCAGGGAACACGACTGGCTTTAAACCAACCCATCCTTGTTAGAGCCTCATTGGTGGAAACGCACCTTCAGTTGCTCCCTTGTACGTGACCAAGGGGTCACCACAGTGACGTAACCCTCCCTTTGTGAAAGGGGCTTCATCAGTGGACACGCATGTGGGACGTATATGATTGGTTATTTTTACTCTATAAAAAGGCTATTTAAACTATTGTCTGTAATATGCTTTATGATGACCATGACAAAGGCCACAGACCGAAACACATCAGTCAGATAATAGAGTTGTTCTTTATACTGCAAGTGGTGCTGGAGCTTTATCCTCCTCATGCAGTTTTTATGTCCCACTGATCATTAAAATCAAAGTTATGGCTCTCCTCATTCACTAAGAAAAGGTATTGTCTTGTTAACCAATAATACAGTAATGTTTAAATGTCTTGAGCCACTCCCTCATCTCTTTCAAATTTTACTTTACAAGGAGAGAGACTTGGTTGTAATTTTTAAAGTGGTCGGGAGAAACCGCTCTCCAGGCTTTCTGAATGTCTTTCAGAGTTTTTCTTTGGACAATGGCTGCTTTATCACTCATTTTCAGTCCAGCCCTTGTATCTGACCATTTTCAGAGGAATGCTTTTTGTTTGTTTGTTTAAGTCAGTTAACATTGAAAAATTAACAGTATCTGAAAGCCATGCCCACAAAGCTCTGACATGGGACCTCAAAGATGGATCTGGCCCCTCAATTGATCCATCTGCTATTTACTGAAGCCTCATCCAAAATGGTCTCAATGGATGGTGGCTGTCAAAAAGCCATTAAGAAAGGGAAACGCAGAAAAGGCTAAGGTATGCCAAATTACATGAGAACTGGACTGAAAATCAGTGACAAAAGGTCTTATAGTGATAAAGCCAAAACTGTACATCTTTTGGTTGAAATTACTGTCAATACGTATGGAGGAGTTAAGGAGAGAGATACAACAGCCAGTGTCTACAGCCATCTGTAAAACACAGTGAGGGCTCCATCATGGTTTGGGACTGCATTTCAGCCAGTGCTGTTGGGGATCTTGTCAAAACTGACAGAATTATGAATGCAGAAAAGTAACTGGAAAGCATCTGATTGTCAATAGCTTCATTTTTCAGCATGGTAATGATCCCAAACAACCTGCCAATGTAGTAAAAGCCTACCTGGATAGAAAAAACACATAATGAAACACTATCAGTCATGGACTGGCCTCCCCAGCGTTCGGATCTCAACATTATTAAAGCAGTGTGGGATAATCTTCACAGAGAACGGAACAAAAGGTGGACAACATCCAAAGAGGAGCTTTGATATGCCCTTTAAGAAGCCTGGAGAACTATTCCTGAGGAAGTGACAACAGACTTTGCCTTTGAAAAGAGGACACACTTCAATATACTGTGTTGAAGAATAAAGGTGGTCAAATCAAATATTGACTTTCAAGCTTATCAGAATTGTACAAACTCTGTTCTAGCCTTATGTACTGTATTGTTGTTTATTTTTGAACTTTTTCAATAAATAACTGCAAATATTTCCCAATTTCCTAACAAACTACTGAGAAATGGAGATGGCTTAAGACTTTTGCAAAATACTGTAACTTTACCAAGATGGCTGCCGAGTGGTGAGACTTGCTTCAAGAAGGAATTTGCAATTATGGCAAGCACCCTCTTCCTGTGTAACCTTTTCATAAATATGCATGTTTCCACAGGCATG
Source organism: Etroplus canarensis (assembly GCA_015106775.1). Lineage (NCBI taxonomy): Eukaryota > Metazoa > Chordata > Actinopteri > Cichliformes > Cichlidae > Etroplus > Etroplus canarensis. Next base: position 4,336 of record VUQH01031096.1, on the reverse strand, counting down.
TTTGATGGAATGTGTGATGTTAAGAGATATGCCTGTTCCTGACTTTCAACAAGAAACAAAGGAGGTCCTTAAAATTTCACACATAGAACTATTTTTCTTTTTTCCAAATATATCAGTATGTTGGCATTACTTATTTTCATCACCGTATACAAGGACCAGTAAATGATCAGCGGTGCAGCAGTCCACTTGTCCAAAATGCCTCACAGTGAGACAACAGCCATCTAACGAGAACTGCAGGTCAGCTGGAAAAACTTGGCAACTTGCCTTGGCAAGTAGTTGGGGCACAACAAATTGCTGTGAGTGCCAGTGCCCACGATCGTTTGAGTGATACCACAGAACATTTGCATTTTAAACATTTAGCAGATGCTTTTAACCGCACCAACATACAGTTTGACTGAACCCACCTGGATCTCCAGCAGGCTCTCCTCATCATTCTTGGAGGTGTTCCTCTTGTCTAGACCCTCTCCTCGTAGCAGAGCCTCCAGTGTAGTGCTCTGGGTCGGCAAAGTGTCCTTTGACATGAGGCCACCGTCTGCATAAAGACAAAACCAAACCAAAAAAAAAAAAAAATCAGGCAGCATGCAATGAATCACCACAACATCAGCTTAGTGTTTGTCAACTGTTCACTTTAAGTGAAAATATTACAGTTGTAATGTACAGCATATGCTGTTTATCACTATCAATCAGGATAATTGTAGTAGGAACCAGCAGTGTCACAAACTGTGGCCCGTGTGAGCTGCTTTCTATCAGCATAATTCCATTATGTTTCTTCTCTTCCACTCTTACTAGACCTAATAAAAGCATGTGGCAATTTGGTGTAGCATTTGTTTTTGATAATGGTAATCATCTTTCTGGCCTGCAACAGAATGTGTCATCACAACCATTTTTTCACAGCAATATACTCCTGAAAAAAAAAACAAAACAAGCATACATGCTCTCACTCTGAGGAAGATTGCAGTCACTGAGCTCTCGGTAATGCTGCCCTATGCAGACATTAGACTGACTTTGTCCACAGGAATGTCCTTATGTGGCTTATCACTTTAACTTGAACACATGCAGATATCTCCTCCTACACTGACGATCTAAACAAACAGTGTAGGAGGCGAGCAGGTTGAGCAGACAAAGCAGAACAAACAAAAGCTTTGACAGCTAGTTGGATCCACACATCTTATTTACACAATCTCTTCTCCACAGAGAGCTTCATGATCATCCAATTGCTTTGTGGATCTTTGAAAAGAGGACACACTTCAAAGCCCCCCAGACTCCAGCTTTCAATCAGCAATACTTTTGCAGAATATTGAGCATGTAGGGCTAAAACATCAGAGGGCTGCAAAGGTGAGAGGCAGACACAAAAGGTGTGCGAGCAGATACAACATGCTTGTTTAAAATGGGCCCTTCCACCATGTGGCGGCAGCCCCTCACCATTGTGTCTGCACACGTTGACTTTCAACTCTCCGCGACGAGACAACCACCCCCCCACCCTTTCCCTCCCTCCCTCTCAACCCATGGGAGCTGGGGGGGCTAAAAATAGAGCCGGCAGCAGCCTGCAGCAGGGAGCTGATTCTGCATGCAGCCCCAGTCTCTCTAGCACACCATCAGACAGCGAGACAGACTCTGGCTACTGCCCCGTGCTGGCCACCTCTGGCCAGCTGCACAATGTGCTCCGTGTAAGAGACGCCAGGTTAAATCAGGGTACGTTTCCCCTCCTCTGGGCACTTGCAGACAGCATATACAATCCACTTTTATTGGATGAGGGAAGGGACAGCAGGGCGGTGGTGTGGTCTCAGTGAGCACAAGCTCAGTGGAAAACAATAGGCTACAATGGGATGTGTTTGGGAAACAAAGGCTTTGTTCATATGCTATCACTACATCTTGCTTTCTCCTTTCAGTCTCTGTCTCTTACTTTCTCAATATCCCAACATGCTGTACAGACATTAAAACTGAAGCACCAAAATCTTGGAGATTTCTGTTGAAACACAATTTTTCACCACCTTCACACAGAGTAAAATGTAACCTGATATTTCTGTGAGAGTGTCTCTCTGTTCTGTGTTTATTCCTTAGGATAGTCTAACATCCCGTTCGGTATGAAAGCTTTGGGCACAGAAAGGACCAGTTACTTGTAGTTGAGAAACACTGGACACCAAACACTGACACACTGCATGGCTCACTACAGGGAGAGACAGATGAAAGGGTTGCCAGAGAGAAGGAGACAAACCCAATCAGCAAGGGAGGTGGCAAGTAGAAAATAAGATAGAGTGAGAATATAGAGAGGGTAAATGTGTTGAGTGAGCTGTTTCAAGTGGCAGCCAGAGAAGGCCAAACTTCATTCCATAACATTTATTAAATACTGTCTGCAGTGGCCAAACTCTGTCTCGCTGCTCCCAGCAGCGGTAAATCTAATTACATGTTCTACTTCTCACAAAACAAGTTTACCAGCCATGGTGAACACAGCCACATTTCATCCTCTGAAAAATGACTGGCAGCCTGTTCTGCTCAGTGCGCTGAGACTGACTGATATGCTTTTAGTGAGATTATTCCAGATCATCACCAGTAATCACATGAGCTGAAGGAGGTGGGTGGAGATGAAGGAGGAGACGGCTTAGTGGGAAGAGAAACTGAGTGGAGCAGAGAGCAGTGGACAGGTGATGAAGAGGCTGCAGGGTCTTACCCAGCTGCAAACCATAGATGCCCAGGCGAGGATCTGTGGAGTTGTGCAGCCGTCTCTTCTTTCGCCAGCAGCGGGCAGGGTATGTGTACATCTGCCCGGCTCCAACACCTGCAGAATAAGTGTGTCATCAATTTCAAAAAGATGAAAAACTCAAGAAACAAAAAACCAAAAGGTTTCATGCCTGTCTCACAAATTTTTTGAGAATATGAATTGACAGGACAAACTACCAAATCATGAGGGTTTCCTAAATCTAACCAAGTCGTTTTCTTCACTAAAAACCTAATAAAAAGTAAACGTGACTCCTTTTGCCCATTAAAGACACTTTTGCTATGGTCAACCTGCAGGCAAAAGTGGCGCAAAGCCAAATTTTTTGTCCATATGTAACCCATACCTGGCTTTTTTCAGACAGTCTGAACAACACAAATATGATTTTTTCAAATTGGATTCAGGCCACATTCATATGTAGTCCAAAATCAGATATGTATCTGGCTTCAGTCTGAAAGGTCGTGTTTCATCTGATTTTTATGTCACTGAAGTGAGACAGACGTCATAATTCTGCACTGGAGGAGGTGAGACGTGGTGAAATAAAATGTAAACAACAGATGAAACAAGCATGGCAGACAGAGTTGATGGAGCTAGTCAGTGGAAAAGTAAGATTTTACACACACTCTGACATGTGTATCATCCATATTTACTTCCGTAAACATAGCGTGCATACGCGTCACTTCAGGGCCATAGACTGCTCCCACTGAATACTGATGGCAGTTGCATTTAAAATATGAACAACCACACAAAAAAATTGGAATTGAGCATTAAGACCTGCAGTGTGAACATTGCCTTAATATCTCCCAAACCAGGGCCAATGTCTTTGTACGATAATCACGATGAGATCTTGGTTAATGCAAGAACATAACCGTACATCACTCCTAGTGCATTAAATGCTGGAAAAAAAAAACACAGCCATGAAATCATGAGGTGGAATCCAGTTTTACTTCAGAATCAGATTCATTTTATTTTTATGTCTTTATGTGAACTTAAGCTTTGTTAACTACTCGGTGAATGTCAATGACATAGTCACTCATCCTGCTCAGGATCCACCACAATTCCCAAGTAATTGTAATGTGTGAAGCACAGAAAGAAATTCATACATTTTCTAGTGACTTGTTGGATGTGTTTCACAAACTAATGAGAATTAAAATCCACTGAGAAGTCAAAGAGGCTTGCAAACAGTCTTCAAGGACAAACTAATCTTGTTCACCCCAAAATGAAAGTGTTTGAGTTCAGGAGTACTTCAATTCAATTCAATTCAATTTTATTTATATAGCGCCAATTCACAACAAAAGTCGCCTCGAGGCGCTCCACACTGTAGGGTAAAGATAAAACAGTGTTAAAAGGAAAACCCCAACAATCCGATGATCCCCTATGAGCAAGCACTTGGCAACAGTGGGAAGGAAAAACTCCCTTTTAACAGGAAGAAACCTCCGGCAGAACCAGGCTCAGGGAGGGGCAGCCATCTGCCTCGACAGGTTGGGGGTGAGGGAACAGAGAAGACAGAAAGGAGAGCAGAGAGAGGCACAGGCTATGGGAGAGAGAAAACAACATTTAATGACATGCAGCAGTAACTCATAAATACATGGGGAGTGAAAAGCGGTGGATAGAGTAGAAATG